>JAVSCE010011197.1:0-54717 GCA_032199065.1 Smutsia gigantea
ATGATGTTGATGGATTTTCGAATGTTGTACCATCCTTGCATCCCTGGGATGAATCCCACTTGATCATGGTGTATGATCCACTTGATGTATTTTTGAATTCGGTTTGCTAATATTTTGTTGAGTATTTTTGCCTCTACGTTCATCAGGGATATTGGTCTGTAATTTTCTTTTTTGGTGAGGTCTTTGCCCGGTTTTGGTATTAGAGTGATGCTGGCTTCATAGAATGAGTTTGGAAGTATTCGCTCCTCTTCTATTTTTGGAAAACTTTAAGGAGAATCGGTGTTATTTCTTCTCTATATGTCTGGTAGAATTCAGAGGTGAATCCATCAGGCCCAGGGGTTTTGTTCTTGGGTAGTTTTTTGATTACCAAATCGATTTCATCACTGGTGATTGGTCTGTTTAGTTTTTCTGTTTCTTGCTCGGTCAGTCTTGGAAGGTTGTATTTTTCTAAGAAGTTGTCCATTTCTTCTATGTTTTCCAGCTTGTTAGCATATAGATTCTCATAATATTCTCTTATGATTCTTTGTATTTCTGTGGGGTCCGTCGTGATTTTTCCTTTCTCATTTCTGATTGTGTTATGTGTGTAGATTCTCTTTTTCTCTTAATGAGTCTGGCTGGGGGTTTATCTATTTTGTTTATTTTTTCAAAGAACCAGCTCTTGGTTTCATTGATTTTTTTCTATTGGTTTATTCTTCTCAATTTTATTTATTTCTTCTCTGATCTTTATTATGTCCCTCCTTCTGGTGACTTTGGGCCTCATTGTTCTTCTTTCCAATTTTGGTAATTGTGTCTTTAAGCTATTCATTTTAAGAGTATTCTTCTTTACCAAATAGGCCTGGATTGCAATGTATTTCCTCTTATAACTGCCTTTGCTGCGTCCCACCAGAAGTTGTGGCTTTGTGTTGTTTGTTGTCATTAGTCTCCATATATTCTTTGATTTCTGTTTTACAGTTTGGTGTTAACCCATTGATTAATTAGGAGAGTGTTGTTAAGTCTCCATGTATTTGTGAGCCTTTTTGATTTCTTTCTAAAATTTATTTCTAGGTTTATACCTTGGTGATCTGAGAAGTTGGTTGGTAGGATTTCAATATTTTTGAAATTACTTAGGTTGTTTTTGTGGCCTAGTATGTGGTCTATTCTGGAAAATGTTCCATGTGCACTTGAGAAGAATGTGTATCCTGTTGCTTTTGGGTGTAGAGTTCTGTAGATGTCTGTTAGGTCCATCTGTTCTAGTGTGTTGTTCAGTGCCTCTGTGTCTTTACTTATTTTCTGTCTGGTTGATCTGTCCTCTGGAGTGAGTGGTGTTGAAGTCTCTTAAAATGAATGCATTGCTGTCTATTTCCTCCTTCAACTCTGCTAGTATTTGTCTCACATATGCTGGCGCTCCTGTGTTGGGTGCATATATATTTATAATGGTTATATCTTCTTGTTGGACTGACCCCTTTATCATTATGTAATGTCCTCTTTATCTCTTGCTACTTTCTTCATTTTGAAGTCTATTTTGTCTGATACAAGTACTGCAACACCTGCTTTTTTCTCTTTGTTGTTTGCATGAAATACCTTTTTCCATCCCTTCACTTTTAGTCTGTGTATATCTTTGGATTTGAGGTGAGTTTCTTGTAGGCAGCATATAGATGGGTCTTGCTTTTTTATCCATTCTGTTACTCTGTGTCTTTTGATTG
The DNA here is from genome assembly GCA_032199065.1 of Smutsia gigantea. Classification (NCBI taxonomy): domain Eukaryota; kingdom Metazoa; phylum Chordata; class Mammalia; order Pholidota; family Manidae; genus Smutsia; species Smutsia gigantea. The sequence continues at coordinate 1,683 of JAVSCE010011197.1, forward strand.
GTGCATTCAGTCCATCTACATTTAGGGTGATTATTGATAGGTATGTACTTATTGCCATTGCTGGCTTTAGATTCGTGGTTACCAAGGGTTCAAGGGTTGCTTCTTTACTATCTAACAATCTAACTTAACTTTCTTGTTAAGTTATTGCAAACACCGTCTGATGTTTCTTTATTTTTCTCCCTTCTTATTCTTCCTCCTCCATTCTTTATATACTAGGTGTTTTATTCTTTGCCTCTGGTTAGTATTTGGGTGGTCTGCTTTCTTTGCTATGATTCTGTTTTCTCTGGTGACCTCTTTTTAGCCTTAGGGGTGCTTCCCTCTAGAGCAGTCCGTTTAAGATTCCTGTAGTGGTGGCTTTTGAGGGGCAAACTCTCTCAACTTTCATTTGTCTGGAAATTGTTAAATCCCTCCATCATATTTAAATGATAATCGTGCTGGATACAATATTCTTGGTTCGAGGCCCTTCTGTTTCATTACATTAAATATATCATGCCATTCTCTTCTGGCCTGTAAGGTTTCTGTTGAGAAGTCTGATGATAGTCTGATGGGTTTTTCCTTTGTGGAGTGATCTTTTTCTCTCTGCTGCCTTTAATACCCTGTCTTTATCTTTGATCTTTGCCATCTTAATAATTATGTGTCTTGGTGCTGTCTTCCTTGGGTCCCTTGTGTTGGAGATCACCAGGCTTCAGTGGACTGCGAGATACTTCCTTCCCCAGCGGAAAGTTTTCAGCAATTATTTCTTCAAAGACACTTTGTATCCTTTTTCTCTCTCTCTTCTTCCTCAGGTCTCCTATAATGCGAATATTGTTCCGTTTGGATTGGTCACACAGTTCTCTTAATATTCTTTCATTCCTATAAATCCTTTTATCTCTCTCTGCCTCAGCTGCTCTGTACTCCAGTTCTCTGTTTCTATTCCATTAACAGTCTCTCGCATCTCATCCATTCTGCTGTTAAGCCTGTCGATCTCTTGTCTGATTTCTGTATTGTCTTTCCTCAGTTCCCTCACTTCCTCCCTCAGCTCTTGCACATTTCTGTGTAGGTCCATCAGCATGGTTATGACTTTTATTCTGAATTCTTTTTCAGGAAGGCTGTGCATTTCCATCCCTTCAGACTCCCTCTCTGGGATTGTCACTGGTTGATTTTTAGTCCAGACCATATTCCTGTCTTTTCATGGCTGTACTCGTTTGGTCACTGATAGTTGCCACGTATGTCAGCTGGGCTCTTTAAGACTTTAAAAAAAAGAGAAAAAAGAAAAAAAAGAAAGAAAGCAAGAAAAGAAAGTAAAGAAAAAACAAAATCAAAACAAAAAAACAAAAAAAAATGCCCACCGGACGTAGATTCTGTGGGAATGCTCTAGGTGGCGCTATTGCCCCACTATTCCACAGCTGTGACTGTGCCGCTCCGCAGTGCCGTTTATCGCTCTGGCAGGGGTGGGAACGAATAGGAGGCTGTTGATCTCAGTGAGAAGTGTTAAGTATGGCTACGCTTCCTCAGTCGCCAGCTAAGGCGTCTGAAACTCCCAGGACTCCCAGCCTGCTGGGCTGAGTGTGCTGGGGCGATCCGGCTCCTCCGCTGGGCTCCTGTCTCTTTAAGACCGCTGAAGAAAGCGCGCACTTTTTTTTTTCCTTCCCGGGAGCCGGCTGCAAGCACCCTGGCGCGTTCCCCGCTCAGATCCTGCCCCTCTGTCTCTCCCATCTCCGCTGCACTGCGCAATGTGGGTCAGCGCTCCCCACGCAGATCCCCGGGGCTGGCTACTTCGCGGGGTGCACTTCCACTCCCTCCCGGCTCTGAATCCTCTCCTCCCGCCGGTGCGCTGGGGTGGGGGAGTGCTCGGGTCCTGCCGGGTTGCAGCTCCGTATCTTACCCGCCTCTTGGGGTGCTGAGTCCTCTCGGGTGTAGCTGCACGCTGTGCGCTTTCCTGTGTATTCTCGTCTCTCTTTTAGGAATAGATGTATTTTCTGTGTTTTCGTAGATAAATATAGTGTTGGGAGGAGATTTCTGCCGCCGTGCTCACACTGCCATCTTCCCGGAAGTATCTCTTCTGTATTTTTTAAAGCAAATCCCCAACATTATATATACATCTACATCTTCATTAATAAATATTTCAGTATAGTTTATTTTTCTAAAAATCTTACCTAACTGTAAAATTCTGAAAGACTAGTATCTATACATTTGTTATCCCCTTTGTGTTTTGACAGACATACAATATCATATATGTGTGCTATTTACTTAAAAAATTTCTTACATTTCATTTTAACTTTTCTTTTAGCTTTCCATAATAATGTAAAAATGACTCAGCAAACAATACAGGACAACCTCACACCTCCACTGAGGAAAAAAGACTAGGTTTTCCCTGAGTGCTTGGAATGGAGGTACATTTTATATATATGCATTTCTGAAGTGGGTAAAATTACTCAGCTCTACAGAAGAGTACAAGTTCCCATCATTTAAGCTACTCCATGAAGCCAGTCTCTGCTCCAAACGAGTGATTTAGGACAGCTGGAGCCACTCCCAGTTTTCCAGATCACTTCTAGTTTCATAGAAAGACTCCTGATGGGCTGTAAAGATGGCCTATTATTAGCTAGTTTCTATAATATCACAAGTATTCCATCTCCATGTTTTCTGCTATCTATGGGTGAAGAACCTGTATGCCAACCTTCCTGTTATGTTATTAGTAATAAGCTGTTGAAAACAGAAAAAAGATAATTTACTATGTATAAAAATTAAGCTCCCCCAAATAATGGGAAAATTTTTGAAAATAAGTTAATGTCACTTACTCTAGAAGTATGAGAATGTTTATGAGCTCTTGAGGAGATATATTCCAGTAAGTGAAGAGAGTATCTGAAAATGGAATAAATAAAGTGTTAGATCTTGAGATCATCAGAGCAAGTTATCAATGAACCCCAAAGTACCAATAACCTAGCTTCACCAACCATCAGCACATGGTCAGTTCTGACTCATCGAGATCTTCTCCTATCTCACTGCCCAATACACACCCTGTATTCTTTTGCATTGATCACAAATATATAATTTGCTCTCTAATTATCTCAACTTCAACAATCATTTTTACTTTGTAAATGTTTTTTAAAATGCCTTATTCTAATCTATCATCCCTGAAGACAGAAGGTAAGTAGACCTGGGTTTTTAATGAACTTCCTGAAATTTAATGCAAGATTGCGTGTTTATGGGCATTTTTCCAAAGAGAGAGTTAAATACCCTTGCCTGCCACTCTAAACGGCTCTGTGAACCACGATGTTTGAGAGATTTAGGCTTTAGAAGAAAAGGCAGGTAGTGGTTTTTTTTCTCTCTTTGCCTTTGGACTACCAATTCCGAAATCATGGCAATATATAAACACACACACACACACACACACACACACACACACACACGGAGTTAAAAACAAAACAACAGGCCTCAAAAATGGAGTTGCTTATGTTAAGCCCCATGTTACCAAACCAAGACTTAGTTTCTGCTCTCTCAGAAATGGAATCTTAAACTAATCAACCAGAAATAAACTGAGCAGCACCAGCACTAACCTAGATAGAGCCCTGCCATCCCCTAAAGGAGAGCAACTTCGCAATGACCAACTGCTCTTTACTGCCTAACATAAACTTCCCTGTTCCCACCCCCTTTTGCCTATAAAAGTCTTTCACTTTGTACAGCTCCTCAGAGCTCCTTTCTACTCTGCTAGACTGGATGCCGCTTTATTCAAATTGATTCTCAGTCAAATAAAATGTTTTAGCATGCCTCAGTGTATCTTTTAACAATATACCTACACATGGAACTATTTCAGATATAAAAGTCCCTGAAAACTGATCCCATATGATTCTCTTTTCACCTACATCTTTATTTCCAACATGCCCACTTACTGAGATTTTTTGAAAAAGAAAGAAAATATTGCAACCACTTAATTTCTATTCCTTTTAAATGCTAGTTGTGGAACTAATGATGTCAGCAGACCCTCCCCTAAATGGAAGACTCTTGCGGGCATCACAAAAGTAGACAAATGTTGCCATTGCCAAGCCAGTTAAAGCCTCCGGAAGACTGAATTGTTAATTGTATGCGGGGGTGGGGAATGAGTGTGGGGATTTTGACTTTACTTCCAATTGTTTCTAAAACCACAAATATATAATTTGCTCTCTAATTATCTCAACTTCAACAATCATTTTTACTTTGTAAATGTTTTTTAAAATGCCTTATTCTAATCTATCATCCCTGAAGACAGAAGGTAAGTAGACCTGGGTTTTTAATGAACTTCCTGAAATTTAATGCAAGATTGCGTGTTTATGGGCATTTTTCCAAAGAGAGAGTTAAATACCCTTGCCTGCCACTCTAAACGGCTCTGTGAACCACGATGTTTGAGAGATTTAGGCTTTAGAAGAAAAGGCAGGTAGTGGTTTTTTTTCTCTCTTTGCCTTTGGACTACCAATTCCGAAATCATGGCAATATATAAACACACACACACACACACACACACACACACACACACACGGAGTTAAAAACAAAACAACAGGCCTCAAAAATGGAGTTGCTTATGTTAAGCCCCATGTTACCAAACCAAGACTTAGTTTCTGCTCTCTCAGAAATGGAATCTTAAACTAATCAACCAGAAATAAACTGAGCAGCACCAGCACTAACCTAGATAGAGCCCTGCCATCCCCTAAAGGAGAGCAACTTCGCAATGACCAACTGCTCTTTACTGCCTAACATAAACTTCCCTGTTCCCACCCCCTTTTGCCTATAAAAGTCTTTCACTTTGTACAGCTCCTCAGAGCTCCTTTCTACTCTGCTAGACTGGATGCCGCTTTATTCAAATTGATTCTCAGTCAAATAAAATGTTTTAGCATGCCTCAGTGTATCTTTTAACAATATACCTACACATGGAACTATTTCAGATATAAAAGTCCCTGAAAACTGATCCCATATGATTCTCTTTTCACCTACATCTTTATTTCCAACATGCCCACTTACTGAGATTTTTTGAAAAAGAAAGAAAATATTGCAACCACTTAATTTCTATTCCTTTTAAATGCTAGTTGTGGAACTAATGATGTCAGCAGACCCTCCCCTAAATGGAAGACTCTTGCGGGCATCACAAAAGTAGGCAAATGTCGCCATTGCCAAGCCAGTTAAAGCCTCCGGAAGACTGAATTGTTAACTGTATGCGGGGGTGGGGAATGAGTGTGGGGATTTTGACTTTACTTCCAATTGTTTCTAAAACCACAAATATGTAATTTGCTCTCTAATTATCTCAACTTCAACAATCATTTTTACTTTGTAAATGTTTTTTAAAATGCCTTATTCTAATCTATCATCCCTGAAGACAGAAGGTAAGTAGACCTGGGTTTTTAATGAACTTCCTGAAATTTAATGCAAGATTGCGTGTTTATGGGCATTTTTCCAAAGAGAGAGTTAAATACCCTTGCCTGCCACTCTAAACGGCTCTGTGAACCAAGATGTTTGAGAGATTTAGGCTTTAGAAGAAAAGGCAGGTAGTGGTTTTTTTTCTCTCTTTGCCTTTGGACTACCAATTCCGAAATCATGGCAATATATAAACACACACACACACACACCACACACACACACACACACACACACACACACACACAGACACACACACACACACGGAGTTAAAAACAAAACAACAGGCCTCAAAAATGGAGTTGCTTATGTTAAGCCCCATGTTACCAAACCAAGACTTAGTTTCTGCTCTCTCAGAAATGGAATCTTAAACTAATCAACCAGAAATAAACTGAGCAGCACCAGCACTAACCTAGATAGAGCCCTGCCATCCCCTAAAGGAGAGCAACTTCGCAATGACCAACTGCTCTTTACTGCCTAACATAAACTTCCCTGTTCCCACCCCCTTTTGCCTATAAAAGTCTTTCACTTTGTACAGCTCCTCAGAGCTCCTTTCTACTCTGCTAGACTGGATGCCGCTTTATTCAAATTGATTCTCAGTCAAATAAAATGTTTTAGCATGCCTCAGTGTATCTTTTAACAATATGCCTACACATGGAACTATTTCAGATACCAGAAGTCCCTGAAAACTGATCATATGATTCTCTTTTCACCTACATCTTTATTTCCAACATGCCCACTTACAAGATTTTTGAAAAAGAAAGAAAATATTGCAACCCATAATTTCTATTCCTTTTTAAATGCTAATTGTGGAACCTTTAATGATGTCAGCAGACCCTCCCTAAATGGAAGACTCTTGCGGGCATCCACAAGTAGACAAATGTTGCCATTGCCAAGCCAGTTAAAGCCTCCGGAGAAGACTGGGTGTTAATTGTATGCGGGGTGGGGAATGAGTGTGGGATTTTGACTTTAGCCAATTGTTTCTAAAACCACAAATATATAATTTGCTCTCTAATTATCTCAACTTCAACAATCATTTTTACTTTGTAAATGTTTTTTAAAATGCCTTATTCTAATCTATCATCCCTGAAGACAGAAGGTAAGTAGACCTGGGTTTTTAATGAACTTCCTGAAATTTAATGCAAGATTGCGTGTTTATGGGCATTTTTCCAAAGAGAGAGTTAAATACCCTTGCCTGCCACTCTAAACGGCTCTGTGAACCAAGATGTTTGAGAGATTTAGGCTTTAGAAGAAAAGGCAGGTAGTGGTTTTTTTTTCTCTCTTTGCCTTTGGACTACCAATTCCGAAATCATGGCAATATATAAACACACACACACACACACACACACACACACACACACACACACACACACACACACACACACGGAGTTAAAAACAAAACAACAGGCCTCAAAAATGGAGTTGCTTATGTTAAGCCCCATGTTACCAAACCAAGACTTAGTTTCTGCTCTCTCAGAAATGGAATCTTAAACTAATCAACCAGAAATAAACTGAGCAGCACCAGCACTAACCTAGATAGAGCCCTGCCATCCCCTAAAGGAGAGCAACTTCGCAATGACCAACTGCTCTTTACTGCCTAACATAAACTTCCCTGTTCCCACCCCCTTTTGCCTATAAAAGTCTTTCACTTTGTACAGCTCCTCAGAGCTCCTTTCTACTCTGCTAGACTGGATGCCGCTTTATTCAAATTGATTCTCAGTCAAATAAAATGTTTTAGCATGCCTCAGTGTATCTTTTAACAATATACCTACACATGGAACTATTTCAGATATAAAAGTCCCTGAAAACTGATCCCATATGATTCTCTTTTCACCTACATCTTTATTTCCAACATGCCCACTTACTGAGATTTTTTGAAAAAGAAAGAAAATATTGCAACCACTTAATTTCTATTCCTTTTAAATGCTAGTTGTGGAACTAATGATGTCAGCAGACCCTCCCCTAAATGGAAGACTCTTGCGGGCATCACAAAAGTAGACAAATGTTGCCATTGCCAAGCCAGTTAAAGCCTCCGGAAGACTGAATTGTTAATTGTATGCGGGGGTGGGGAATGAGTGTGGGGATTTTGACTTTACTTCCAATTGTTTCTAAAACCACAAATATATAATTTGCTCTCTAATTATCTCAACTTCAACAATCATTTTTACTTTGTAAATGTTTTTTAAAATGCCTTATTCTAATCTATCATCCCTGAAGACAGAAGGTAAGTAGACCTGGGTTTTTAATGAACTTCCTGAAATTTAATGCAAGATTGCGTGTTTATGGGCATTTTTCCAAAGAGAGAGTTAAATACCCTTGCCTGCCACTCTAAACGGCTCTGTGAACCACGATGTTTGAGAGATTTAGGCTTTAGAAGAAAAGGCAGGTAGTGGTTTTTTTTCTCTCTTTGCCTTTGGACTACCAATTCCGAAATCATGGCAATATATAAACACACACACACACACACACACACACGGAGTTAAAAACAAAACAACAGGCCTCAAAAATGGAGTTGCTTATGTTAAGCCCCATGTTACCAAACCAAGACTTAGTTTCTGCTCTCTCAGAAATGGAATCTTAAAACTAATCAACCAGAAATAAACTGAGCAGCACCAGCACTAACCTAGATAGAGCCCTGCCATCCCCTAAAGGAGAGCAACTTCGCAATGACCAACTGCTCTTTACTGCCTAACATAAACTTCCCTGTTCCCACCCCCTTTTGCCTATAAAAGTCTTTCACTTTGTACAGCTCCTCAGAGCTCCTTTCTACTCTGCTAGACTGGATGCCGCTTTATTCAAATTGATTCTCAGTCAAATAAAATGTTTTAGCATGCCTCAGTGTATCTTTTAACAATATACCTACACATGGAACTATTTCAGATATAAAAGTCCCTGAAAACTGATCCCATATGATTCTCTTTTCACCTACATCTTTATTTCCAACATGCCCACTTACTGAGATTTTTTGAAAAAGAAAGAAAATATTGCAACCACTTAATTTCTATTCCTTTTAAATGCTAGTTGTGGAACTAATGATGTCAGCAGACCCTCCCCTAAATGGAAGACTCTTGCGGGCATCACAAAAGTAGACAAATGTTGCCATTGCCAAGCCAGTTAAAGCCTCCGGAAGACTGAATTGTTAATTGTATGCGGGGGTGGGGAATGAGTGTGGGGATTTTGACTTTACTTCCAATTGTTTCTAAAACCATGAGTATCGACAGGTTTCAATGATTATAAAATACTGATCATCAAGAAAAATGCTAAAATAGAGTCAAACTAGATTTGTTTAAAACAAAGTGAGTGAGGACTTCTGGTCCAAACACTGCTACTCCCACCCCCGGGATACCTTTCCACTTGGAGAAGCCCGGGATCTCCCAGAAGTCACTGGGTTTCCTGTCTCTCCTCAAGCCGACCTGCAGGCACCATCTTTTTCTCCTCAGGCGCCAGCTTTCCTCACCAAAAGCCTGGTGCCTCCTGTTCACCAAAGCCTGCAGAACCTTCAGTCCATCCCTGAGCACCTGAGCACCCTGCCCCACCACGCTGAGACCTGAGGCGGCTTTGTAGAAGGTCTGTAAAACGGGTGAAGTGTTCTTCCCTGTCACAGCCCACCTCTAGTCAGCAGCTCTTCCGCCATTTTCTGGGCGGTAGCTTTCGCCCACCCAGTCTCAACTGTTCCAAATCCCAGATCCCTGAGACAAAATGGAGGCAAGGGACATGGGTGGAGATGACAGGAGAGGTGGTAAGAAACCTCCGCAGAGAGGTACAATGCAAGTAAGCATACGTGACTTGACATCTGACCATTTTGAAGAAACCTGGAGAAAATTAAAAGAGCTCCATGACAAAGATCTACAGCATTTGCAGACAAAATTAATCAATTTGAGTAAAGAGCGACTGAAAGAAAGAAGGGCAGGCTACAAAGCCAAAATTAAAGAACTGAATGTACATCAGCGAGTTTTCAAAAGGGTCATTCGTGACTTACGAAATCGGTTAAAGGCACAAATATGTAAGCGCTGTACAGTGAATGAGACAGAGAAGAATACACTGCAGCAAGAATTGTACAATATCCAACAAAAAAGTACTAAGCGGATTGCTAAGCTGACTGCAGAAAGGAATAGATTAAAAGAAGAAAATAAACAGCTTTATGCAAAACTAAAAAATTATCAGCCAAACCTTTATGTTTCGTTCACTGACAGCGATGATGATTCCAATTCTGATACTGTAATCGCTACACCCTCTATGGTCCAGAGTCCTACATTTGGAACTCAGAGGCATCTGCCTGTCAAACTGGTACAGCAATCAAATACTGGAAAGATGAAATCTGGAGAAAAAGAGAAAGTGCAACACGGTTCAAACTTTGAAACTCCGTTTGATGGTCAGGACATCTCTGAGGTGCCAGAGACCTCTTTTGAAACGACATCCTCTAAATCCAGTAAGCGTGCCTCAAGAGGCAGTGCCCAGCAGCAGCCAACCACAGATAAGTGTTCAAAATCTACACTTGGTCCTCAAAGAGGGTATGGATTTCCAGGGCTCTTCCACTTGCCAAAGGACAAGGTCAGGCGGTCTGAAAGCAAAAACAACTCCACACAGGAAGGTAAAATACACATTGACTTCTCTTGGAGCCTTTCCAGTATTTCTAGTGGAAGCCCAGACCTATCAGAAGAAAACTCCGTTATTCTAGTATCGGAAACTTCAGAGGAAGATATGCCTCCTTCTTGTAGAAGAACATGTCGTCCTCCTCCAAAAAAAAGGCCCAATTTTACTACATTTCCTTTCGACTCTACTTTGAAATCTGGTGACAATAAACACAATATTGGGTCTTTGGTGAGAGATGGCAGTTACCAGACACCTTTCAGAGAACAATCTGCAAGTGCACAGTGTGATGCTGATAAACCTCAAAGGGAGACCCAAAGTTTCAACGTGGGATCTTCAGTGAAGAGAAAAGTCAGGATGCGGTCACATAGGGCAAAGTAACTTTCCCTCGGCTCTTTTCTTCTACAAGAGGACAGTCTTCCTTTCAATTCGGACTGTGTAACTGATAACCTTTGACTCTTTCTCAGGATATAACAAGCAATACGACCTAAAAAAGCCTGGCAAATGACTAATACTTTGAAACAGTGAATTTCTGCCAGTTAAAACACAACTACAAACAGAGAAGGACATTCATTCTTCAGAATCCATCCATTTCAATATAAAAGTATAAAGTCTTACCATCGTTGTTGAAATTGTTGTTAATGTTGTTAATAAACCAATAAAGAAGAAAACCAAGAGAAGACCTGAAGTGTTTTGGTATGTAAGTGAGTGAGTGAGTGAGTGAGTGAGGGACTGACTATGTGTGTGTTAGAGAGGAGAACTAGTCAGCAATGCATCTCCCATTTTTTCCTTTTCTCTCTCCCTCCCCCACCTTACTTTCTCTGGGTTGTGGTGGTACTCACTATTTTTTGTTTTCCTTTTTTTTTTTATCCATGTGCCTCTTGGGTCTTTTTTTTTATTATTGAGTGAATAAACTCACCCATTTTAAGAGTGCATAACAGTTTATAGTATACTCAAAGGAACGACTTGTAAGGCCATCACTACAGTCTTAGAATATTTTCATCACCCTTAAAAGAAACCGTATACATTAGCAGTCACTTCCACATTGCCCCACTTTCACCTTGTGGGGTGACAAACACAGTCAGCTGTGGCTATAGTTGCTAACTAGTCCATCATCTCCTGGAGTGAAATTCCACTAGGGGTAGAAAATCATCTCCCTTTAACTGATTTCCTTCCCAAAACATGGAGGGCCATCACATAGTCTCAATATAATTTTGGACTTTTAAGTCATACATTCTTAGAACTTAAAGATTCTATTTATTTTTCTGTTGTATTAATAAGCTTTAGAATTTAGTATTCATATCTAGCTATTAATTTGTTTTAATGTTTCACAGCTAGTTATCAACTTATTTTATATCCTACATTACTACAAGAGATTTAAAGCAAGTAATATTTACCAAAAAAGAACAAAAAACAGAAAAATAGAAAGTTAAGATATAATGATTACTATGGTCAGAACTCAGGTGCTTTTATGTTCTTCATTTCTTTTTTTTTAGCAAAAATATAGGATAAGTAAGAAAAGGGAAAAGATGGAAAAGGGAACTGTGGAAATAAATGTGGTATTTAGGAATAAGATAGCCTTTCAGTGATAACAATGGCATTCCTAACCCTCAGAGAATGCTTATTGCCTTTTTCTTTGCTTCTGTTTCTCCAAATCCTGGGTCAAATAAAAGCTAAAGTATTAAGTATGACTCTTGGTTATTCTTTCTTTCTGTTTACATTGGTCATTTAATGCATTATATGTTCTGCTTTACCTGACGATTGCGGCCTCCAGGCACAGTGTGCATTATATTGAATACCAAGGGCTCGGGACACTCCTTGGATCACAGCTGCTTTAAATGCTGGGCCTGGAAGTGGCGTCGGACTTTCTGGGACCACCAGGAAGGCATGGGAGAACAGCACTGAGTCCCACTCACAGCTTAAAGGCTGAGTAAAATATTTGGTCGTGGGCTTCCCAGATACGCTTCTAACAGTAGTTGACTGAGAGGAGGAAGGGCCAGCATTATGGAGGAGGACCGAATAGGCGGCTCCTGTATCGAGCAAAAAAATCGGTGGTGTGGCCTCCTACAGCGAGAACCACCCGGGGCTCCTGTGGGGTTTATGATGGTGACAGGAGCCAGCATGGGTAGGTAGCCCTGGGCCCCTTCAGTCCTGACCACACTGTTGCAAGTCTGACCCCAGTTGCCTACGCCTCTGAGGGCAGTCTCGCTTCCAATGGTCTCCTTGACAGAGTGGGCAGGGCGTTGGCGGTTTGGAGCGCCTACCCCTAGGGCGCACTCTTGCTTAAAATGCCCCTCTCTGCCACAGAGGAAACAAGCCCCCCGGGGCCCGGTCCCTTGCGCTGGTCTCCCTTTCTCCAACTTTTCAGGCCCAAAGTTGATTCTCTGCAAGGCCCTCACTAATGCCCCTGCCTTTCGGTTATCTCTCCTCTCCTGTCCCGGTCCCTCTTTTCCTCCTGGTCTCTATTATAGAAAACTGATGTGGCGACCTTCAGGAGGCTTTCCAGATTTTGTTTGGGCCAAATGCCAATTTTTGTAACTTCCTCCTGATACCTGGGGCCGATTGGGTGATGAATTTATCTTTGAGAATAATTTGGCCCTCTGGGGACATGCAAGTACGCTTCACCAATGCCTCCCTGAGCTGCTCCAGAAAGGCTGAGGGGCTTTCTTTTCCTTCCTGTATCACGGCTGATAATTTAGAGTAATTTATAGGTTTTACTCAGGCCCTCTTCAGCCCTTCTAAAATACAAGTTATAAAGTGGTTCCTGTACCAACTTATCAGCATCATCTGTATTATGGCCGCACTCTGGGTCAGTGAATGGCACTGCCTGACAGCCAGTGGGGACTCGGGTTAGTTCCTCTCGAGATTTGCCACTTGCCTTTGTAGTAAGTATACCAGTATACCATTCATCTCCAAACTCTAAGACTCCTCTGATTATTTTTCTTTCTCCCCTCCGGTAAGCGTTTGGTTTAATATAAACATAACATCCTCCCAGGTCAGTTCAAAAGTTAAAGTAAGCCCTTGGAAGGCTTCTATGTACTTGTCTGGGTCATCTGAAAATTTACCCATGTCCTGTTTAATTTGTCTCAGGTGTTGGAGGGAGAAGGGCACATGGACTCGAGCCGGTCCCCACCCTTCATTGGCTACTTCCTGTAAGGGCAATAAGGATGGGTATAACTGTCTTTCTTTTACCCCTTGGGAAGCCTGGTGGGATGATTGGGCCAATGATGCTTGGGGTGCTAGTTCTCCTAGGGTTCTCAGCAAGTGGACTTAGATCTGGGTAAGGTGGGCATAGCACAGCCAATGTGGAGGAATTAGGGTCTGGAGTAGGGTCTGGAATTAATCCACCTTTTTAGCATAGTCTTTTACTTTCCCTAAGGGCAAAAAAAGGCCTGTACATATGGTATTTCTGACCATTTTCCCTTTCTTGTGGCAAAACAAATCTAGCTGCATGATCTTATTATATTGTATACTTCTGTCAGGGACCAAGCCTCTCCATTAGAGAGTTTGCATTGAGGCCAGGCTTGTGTGCAGAAGAAGATAAGGCACTTTCTTCTTCAGGGTCTGGGGACCAAATTGCTCCCAGTTCCTCAGAATGCATGCCAGAGGCGTGTCTGGCCTTAAACCTCAAGAGGCTGCTCCCATCTGGAAGAGAGAGAAAAGACGGGTGTCTAGCACCTAATTGGCCTTTCTCTGTGAGGGCGTCCCCTCGCCTTGGAGCCTAGGTGACAGTGGTCAGTCACCCCCTCTGCCAGGCCCACTGGACTTAACCACCCTTTACCAGCGTGGCCTGCACCTTGCCTTGATTCCCCTCTTGCCTTCCCACTCAGCAAGAGTCGCCTCGGAGCTCTGGATTTAGTGGGACCTTACCAGTGTGCTCCTACTTTATGCCTTTGGGAGTTTTAATCTGGATCCCAGTTTCTCTGCACAAGGTTTAGTCATTCCTGTGTGACCGCTCACTGCCTGAGCCTTGGTCAGAGTCACAAACAAGCCAGTTTTGCTTCCCTGGGGCCACAGAAAAGGATATGCCTAGCCCCAGGATGACTGCCTCTAGAATAGGGTCATTTACATGTACAGTTACAGAAGGGGGTCTATACTCAAGCACTAGTTTCTGCCACTGCCTGGAAATTATTTAGCCAGTCACCCACTGTCGCAAATCTGTTCTGTGAGACAAAAGGTCGCAGACACATTTTCATGAGATAAAAAAAGTGCAGTATTAAGTCAAGAATAAGAGTGAAGCGTAGATCTCCTACCTTGCGGTGGTGAGCATCGGGTTCCGTGAAATTGATAAAAGTTAGAGGCACACATAGAGCCTGTTAAGAAAGTAAAGAGCGCCCCTGCCTCACTCAGAGGCCAGGGCGGCCTAGAGAAGCAGGCTGGAAGTCAGAGACAGAGAAAGAGAGACACTCCTCACGGATACCCAGTTGGGCTGTCGGGGTCTGATTCCAGACACGCGGACCTTTGAGAAGAACACTGTGGCTATTATAACAAAGGCAGCAAAATGAATTAATTCATGCATAGAGGGCGTGTACAAGCATTACAAGTAACTAGAACTTCATGAATGGTTCCCACACTGGCTCCCCCTCTACCAAACCTCTTTACTCTCTCATCACTCTAAACACCAATCCATCACACATTCCTCTGAAATGTAAAGGTTAATCTAAGGAGACAACATTCGTAAGAACAATAACTCTTAAGATGACCGAGCAAAAGGGCAGTGCAAACTCTGATTCGCCCAGCCTTTCTTTCAGAAAACACTAAACTCAAAGGAAACTGCACATTTTCTAAAGCTCATGTTTTCCTCTTTCTACTGTAAGAATGACTTTTACATAAGGGAATTGACTGGAATACCCAAGATGATTTCCCCTGTAATAGAAATGTAATGAACGTTTCTATATCTTGGCCTTAGAGATTAAAAAGCAGGTACCATATAACTGAATTTCTCAATGACTCATGACTCCTTGGCTTTGGGATCTATGATTCAGAAGAACAGTCTCCTTTGAACTTCACCAGAGGCATTACTCAGGTAGGTGAAATAAGAAGATAAGGAATATATTTGCATAGTTTCCATGTGATTTGCATGTTCCTCCACAAACTGTAGCCTTTTAAAACAAACTGGTTTAGGAAAGGCTGAAATGGGTACACACTCAGGCACATTCTGCCAGGTGGTCTGAGGCATTAAGGAATAAAGGAAAGAGCAGACCAGACAGTCCACAAGGTCACGGTTCAGGCAATGACCTGTGGGCCCAAACTGAAATCAGACAACTCTCCAAAGTCCCCAAACTCCCACGCTATTGGGCAGACAGGGGCATAAACTATGAAGTACAAGGCTTGACCCTGCCCTTCTCATCCCTCATCATCCGTCGTGCCCAAATCTAGCCACAGGAAATGCTGATCAATGAACTTTTACATGGTATTTGTTCGAGAGGGTTTGAAGATCTCTTCCTGTCAGTGATGTTCATGTTTTAATAGGAAGCATGAGAGATCTTCGAGACACCAAAAAGGAAGCTCTAACCAGAGCGCTGGGGACTCCCAGAGGCCCGAGACAACTCCCAGCAGCCAATGCCTGACCCTCCCGCCTCATGGTCAACAAAGGCTCCCAGCATTGGCCCTAACACACCACATATGAATTGCTTCTCCAGTATTGCACGGAGGCCTCATGGGAGCTTCTTCCCCCTCTCAGATCAGGTAGGGTGGGCTGCATGGTGATGAGAATGAGCAGCTGGGATCCTCAGCTCCAGGTTCAAGCTCAGCACCCCAGCAGACAGCAGGGCCTCCTCAAACCAGCCCTCTCCCGTCTGTGTCTCAAGGACCCAAGTAACACATTTAACAACTCTTACAACTATCAGGCCCCTCTGGCTTTCTAGTGACCCAACACCAACACAGGGCATCCCTACAAAGAGTTCCAGAATTACAATCAGCATCTGTGCCTAGAAACTACAAAAAAAGAATGGAAGCTTTTTGTGTCCTTTGGGAATATTTAGATCTAAGCAGTCTGAAGAGGCACACTGTGCACATAAAGCTGACTGATAAGAATTAGGGACAATTTCTACCATCAATAGCCAACATTACCTATATTGGGGGGGGGGTTGTGAGTCATAAAAGGAGGTGTGTGTGTGTGTGTGTGTGTGTGTGTGAAGGCAATAACAATTCCCCATAATGATGTAAATAACACAAGTAACCTCAGGCTTCAGGTTCCTCATTTATAACTTGGAGAATTCACAGGTTATCAAGGGGGATAACTCACACTTCTAATGGTGGATGACTTGGAGTTTAGAGCCAGCTCCTGAACCTAATGCTGAATTGTGGTAGCCCACCACACCCGTCTGCTCTTCCTTCCCCACCTACCCAAATGAAACACCAAACCCCACAGTGAAATGAAGGGAAAAAGGAAGTGAGACAGGATGCCTACCATTTCTTCTGCTCAACATTGCACTAGAGGGCTTGGTCATGGCAATAACATAAGAAAAAGATAAAAGGAGTAACAAGGAAGAAGAAATGGTATTATTTCCAGATAAGAAGACTGCGTTCACTGAAAAATCAAAGGAATCATCACTGTTACAATTTTAAATGGTTTTTGGTAGGAAGATTGTTAAATATAACACCAAAGCTCAAAAATAACATTTATTTTTATATATTAACAATTGTTAGAAATAAGATTTGTAAAGATATACCAGTTCGGTAACATCAAGATATAACAAGTACATGGGAATAAATCTAACAAAATATAAGCAGGGAGGACAGCATACAAACTCTCACATTCCCAGCACCCACCAGCTTCAACAATGACCAACTTGTGGCCACCCTCGAGAGCAGGGGACCCGTTGAGGACAGGTTAAACCTCTATCCTGAACAGGTCCCCTGCTCTCCGCTCCAGTCTCCTTATCTTCTGTATTTCTTCTGTATTTTTTAAAGCAAATCCCCAACATTATATATACATCTACATCTTCATTAATAAATATTTCAGTATAGTTTATTTTTCTAAAAATCTTACCTAACTGTAAAATTCTGAAAGACTAGTATCTATACATTGATTATCCCCTTTGTGTTTTGACAGACATACAATATCATATATGTGTGCTATTTACTTAAAAAATTTCTTACATTTCATTTTAACTTTTCTTTTAGCTTTCCATAATAATGTAAAAATGACTCAGCAAACAATACAGGACAACCTCACACCTCCACTGAGGAAAAAAGACTAGGTTTTCCCTGAGTGCTTGGAATGGAGGTACATTTTATATATATGCATTTCTGAAGTGGGTAAAATTACTCAGCTCTACAGAAGAGTACAAGTTCCCATCATTTAAGCTACTCCATGAAGCCAGTCTCTGCTCCAAACGAGTGATTTAGGACAGCTGGAGCCACTCCCAGTTTTCCAGATCACTTCTGGTTTCATAGAAAGACTCCTGCTGGGCTGTAAAGATGGCCTATTATTAGCTAGTTTCTATAATATCACAAGTATTCCATCTCCATGTTTTCTGCTATCTATGGGTGAAGAACCTGTATGCCAACCTTCCTGTTATGTTATTAGTAATAAGCTGTTGAAAACAGAAAAAAGATAATTTACTATGTATAAAAATTAAGCTCCCCCAAATAATGGGAAAATTTTTGAAAATAAGTTAATGTCACTTACTCTAGAAGTATGAGAATGTTTATGAGCTCTTGAGGAGATATATTCCAGTAAGTGAAGAGAGTATCTGAAAATGGAATAAATAAAGTGTTAGATCTTGAGATCATCAGAGCAAGTTATCAGTGAACCCCAAAGTACCAATAACCTAGCTTCACCAACCATCAGCACATGGTCAGTTCTGACTCATCGAGATCTTCTCCTATCTCACTGCCCAATACACACCCTGTATTCTTTTGCATTGATCACAAATATGTAATTTGCTCTCTAATTATCTCAACTTCAACAATCATTTTTACTTTGTAAATGTTTTTTAAAATGCCTTATTCTAATCTATCATCCCTGAAGACAGAAGGTAAGTAGACCTGGGTTTTTAATGAACTTCCTGAAATTTAATGCAAGATTGCGTGTTTATGGGCATTTTTCCAAAGAGAGAGTTAAATACCCTTGCCTGCCACTCTAAACGGCTCTGTGAACCAAGATGTTTGAGAGATTTAGGCTTTAGAAGAAAAGGCAGGTAGTGGTTTTTTTTCTCTCTTTGCCTTTGGACTACCAATTCCGAAATCATGGCAATATATAAACACACACACACACACACACCACACACACACACACACACACACACACACACGGAGTTAAAAACAAAACAACAGGCCTCAAAAATGGAGTTGCTTATGTTAAGCCCCATGTTACCAAACCAAGACTTAGTTTCTGCTCTCTCAGAAATGGAATCTTAAACTAATCAACCAGAAATAAACTGAGCAGCACCAGCACTAACCTAGATAGAGCCCTGCCATCCCCTAAAGGAGAGCAACTTCGCAATGACCAACTGCTCTTTACTGCCTAACATAAACTTCCCTGTTCCCACCCCCTTTTGCCTATAAAAGTCTTTCACTTTGTACAGCTCCTCAGAGCTCCTTTCTACTCTGCTAGGCTGGATGCCGCTTTATTCAAATTGATTCTCAGTCAAATAAAATGTTTTAGCATGCCTCAGTGTATCTTTTAACAATATACCCACACATGGAACTATTTCAGATATAAAAGTCCCTGAAAACTGATCCCATATGATTCTCTTTTCACCTACATCTTTATTTCCAACATGCCCACTTACTGAGATTTTTTGAAAAAGAAAGAAAATATTGCAACCACTTAATTTCTATTCCTTTTAAATGCTAGTTGTGGAACTAATGATGTCAGCAGACCCTCCCCTAAATGGAAGACTCTTGCGGGCATCACAAAAGTAGGCAAATGTCGCCATTGCCAAGCCAGTTAAAGCCTCCAGAAGACTGAATTGTTAACTGAATTGTATGCGGGGGTGGGGAATGAGTGTGGGGATTTTGACTTTACTTCCAATTGTTTCTAAAACCATGAGTATCGACAGGTTTCAATGATTATAAAATACTGATCATCAAGAAAAATGCTAAAATAGAGTCAAACTAGATTTGTTTAAAACAAAGTGAGTGAGGACTTCTGGTCCAAACACTGCTACCCCCACCCCCGGGATACCTTTCCACTTGGAGAAGCCTGGGATCTCCCAGAAGTCACTGGGTTTCCTGTCTCTCCTCAAGCAGACCTGCAGGCGCCATCTTTTTCTCCTCAGGCGCCAGCTTTCCCCACCAAAAGCCTGGTGCCTCCTGTTCACCAAAACCTGCAGAACCTTCAGTCCATCCCTGAGCACCTGAGCACCCTGCCCCACCACCCTGAGACCTGAGGCAGCTTTGTAGAAGGTCTGTAAAACGGGTGAAGTGTTCTTCCCTGTCACAGCCCACCTCTAGTCAGCAGCTCTTCCGCCATTTTCTGGGCGGTAGCTTTCGCCCACCCAGTCTCAACTGTTCCAAATCCCAGATCCCTGAGACAAAATGGAGGCAAGGGACATGGGTGGAGATGACAGGAGAGGTGGTAAGAAACCTCCACAGAGAGGTACAATGCAAGGAAGCATACGTGACTTGACATCTGACCATTTTGAAGAAACCTGGAGAAAATTAAAAGAGCTCCATGACAAAGATCTACAGCATTTGCAGACAAAATTAATCAATTTGAGTAAAGAGCGACTGAAAGAAAGAAGGGCAGGCTACAAAGCCAAAATTAAAGAACTGAATGTACATCAGCGAGTTTTCAAAAGGGTCATTCGTGACTTACGAAATCGGTTAAAGGCACAAATATGTAAGCGCTGTACAGTGAATGAGACAGAGAAGAATACACTGCAGCAAGAATTGTACAATATCCAACAAAAAAGTACTAAGTGGATTGCTAAGCTGACTGCAGAAAGGAATAGATTAAAAGAAGAAAATAAACAGCTTTATGCAAAACTAAAAAATTATCAGCCAAAACTTTATGTTTCGTTCACTGACAGCGATGATGATTCCGATTCTGATACTGTAATCGCTACACCCTCTATGGTCCAGAGTCCTACATTTGGAACTCAGAGGCATCTGCCTGTCAAACTGGTACAGCAATCAAATACTGGAAAGATGAAATCTGGAGAAAAAGAGAAAGTGCAACACGGTTCAAACTTTGAAACTCCGTTTGATGGTCAGGACATCTCTGAGGTGCCAGAGACCTCTTTTGAAACGACATCCTCTAAATCCAGTGAGCGTGCCTCAAGAGGCAGTGCCCAGCAGCAGCCAACCACAGATAAGTGTTCAAAATCTACACTTGGTCCTCAAAGAGGGTATGGATTTCCAGGGCTCTTCCACTTGCCAAAGGACAAGGTCAGGCGGTCTGAAAGCAAAAACAACTCCACACAGGAAGGTAAAATACACATTGACTTCTCTTGGAGCCTTTCCAGTATTTCTAGTGGAAGCCCAGACCTATCAGAAGAAAACTCCGTTATTCTAGTATCGGAAACTTCAGAGGAAGATATGCCTCCTTCTTGTAGAAGAACATGTCGTCCTCCTCCAAAAAAAAGGCCCAATTTTACTACATTTCCTTTCGACTCTACTTTGAAATCTGGTGACAATAAACACAATATTGGGTCTTTGGTGAGAGATGGCAGTTACCAGACACCTTTCAGAGAACAATCTGCAAGTGCACAGTGTGATGCTGATAAACCTCAAAGGGAGACCCAAAGTTTCAACGTGGGATCTTCAGTGAAGAGAAAAGTCAGGATGCGGTCACATAGGGCAAAGTAACTTTCCCTCGGCTCTTTTCTTCTACAAGAGGACAGTCTTCCTTTCAATTCGGACTGTGTAACTGATAACCTTTGACTCTTTCTCAGGATATAACAAGCAATACGACCTAAAAAAGCCTGGCAAATGACTAATACTTTGAAACAGTGAATTTCTGCCAGTTAAAACACAACTACAAACAGAGAAGGACATTCATTCTTCAGAATCCATCCATTTCAATATAAAAGTATGAAGTCTTACCATCGTTGTTGAAATTGTTGTTAATGTTGTTAATAAACCAATAAAGAAGAAAACCAAGAGAAGACCTGAAGTGTTTTGGTATGAAAGTGAGTGAGTGAGTGAGTGAGGGACTGACTATGTGTGTGTTAGAGAGGAGAACTAGTCAGCAATGCATCTCCCATTTTTTCCTTTTCTCTCTCCCTCCCCCACCTTACTTTCTCTGGGTTGTGGTGGTACTCACTATTTTTTGTTTTCCTTTTTTTTATCCATGTGCCTCTTGAGTCTTTTTTTATTGAGTGAATAAACTCACCCATTTTAAGAGTGCACAACAGTTTATAGTATACTCAAAGGAACGACTTGTAAGGCCATCACTACAGTCTTAGAATATTTTCATCACCCTTAAAAGAAACCGTATACATTAGCAGTCACTTCCACATTGCCCCACTTTCACCTTGTGGGGTGACAAACACAGTCAGCTGTGGCTATAGTTGCTAACTAGTCCATCATCTCCTGGAGTGAATTTCCACTAGGGGTAGAAAATCATCTCCCTTTAACTGATTTCCTTCCCAAAACATGGAGGGCCATCACATAGTCTCAATATAATTTTGGACTTTTAAGTCATACATTCTTAGAACTTAAAGATTCTATTTATTTTTCTGTTGTACTAATAATAAGCTTTAGAATTCAGTATTCATATCTAGCTATTAATTTGTTTTAATGTTTCACAGCTAGTTATCAACTTATTTTATATCCTACATTACTACAAGAGATTTAAAGCAAGTAATATTTACCAAAAAAGAACAAAAAACAGAAAAATAGAAAGTTAAGATATAATGATTACGATGGTCAGAACTCAGGTGCTTTTATGTTCATTTTTTTTTTTTTAGTAAAAATATAGGATAAGTAAGAAAAGGGAAAAGATGGAAAAGGGAACTGTGGAAATAAATGTGGTATTTAGGAATAAGATAGCCTTTCAGTGATAACAATGGCATTCCTAACCCTCAGAGAATGCTTATTGCCTTTTTCTTTGCTTCTGTTTCTCCAAATCCTGGGTCAAATAAAAGCTAAAGTATTAAGTATGACTCTTGGTTATTCTTTCTTTCTGTTTACATTGGTCATTTAATGCATTATATGTTCTGCTTTACCTGACGATTGCGGCCTCCAGGCACAGTGTAAATTATATTGAATACCAAGGGCTCGGGACACTCCTTGGATCACAGCTGCTTTAAATGCTGGGCCTGGAAGTGGCGTCGGACTTTCTGGGACCACCAGGAAGGCATGGGAGAACAGCACTGAGTCCCACTCACAGCTTAAAGGCTGAGTAAAATATTTGGTCGTGGGCTTCCCAGATACGCTTCTAACAGTAGTTGACTGAGAGGAGGAAGGGCCAGCATTATGGAGGAGGACCGAATAGGCGGCTCCTGTATCGAGCAAAAAAATCGGTGGTGTGGCCTCCTACAGCGAGAACCACCCGGGGCTCCTGTGGGGTTTATGATGGTGACAGGAGCCAGCATGGGTAGGTAGCCCTGGGCCCCTTCAGTCCTGACCACACTGTTGCAAGTCTGACCCCAGTTGCCTACGCCTCTGAGGGCAGTCTCGCTTCCAATGGTCTCCTTGACAGAGCGGGCAGGGCGTTGGCGGTTTGGAGCGCCTACCCCTAGGGCGCACTCTTGCTTAAAATGCCCCTCTCTGCCACAGAGGAAACAAGCCCCCCGGGGCCCGGTCCCTTGCGCTGGTCTCCCTTTCTCCAACTTTTCAGGCCCAAAGTTGATTCTCTGCAAGGCCCTCACTAATGCCCCTGCCTTTCGGTTATCTCTCCTCTCCTGTCCCGGTCCCTCTTTTCCTCCTGGTCTCTATTATAGAAAACTGATGTGGCGACCTTCAGGAGGCTTTCCAGATTTTGTTTGGGCCAAATGCCAATTTTTGTAACTTCCTCCTGATACCTGGGGCCGATTGGGTGATGAATTTATCTTTGAGAATAATTTGGCCCTCTGGGGACATGCAAGTACGCTTCACCAATGCCTCCCTGAGCTGCTCCAGAAAGGCTGAGGGGCTTTCTTTTCCTTCCTGTATCACGGCTGATAATTTAGAGTAATTTATAGGTTTTACTCAGGCCCTCTTCAGCCCTTCTAAAATACAAGTTATAAAGTGGTTCCTGTACCAACTTATCAGCATCATCTGTATTATGGCCGCACTCTGGGTCAGCGAATGGCACTGCCTGACAGCCAGTGGGGACTCGGGTTAGTTCCTCTCGAGATTTGCCACTTGCATTTGTAGTAAGTATACCAGTATACCATTCATCTCCAAACTCTAAGACTCGTCTGATTACTTTTTCTTTCTCCCCTCCGGTAAGGGTTCAGTTTAGTATAAACATAACATCCTTCCAGGTCAGGTCAAAAGTTAAAGTAAGCCCTTGGAAGGCTTCTATGTACTTGTCTGGGTCATCTGAAAATTTACCCATGTCCTGTTAAATTTGTCTCAGGTGTTGGAGGGAGAAGGGGACATGGACTCGAGCTGGTCCCCACCCTCCATTGGCTACTTCCTGTAAGGGCAATAAGGATGGGTATAACTGTCTCTCCCATTTTCCTCTAAATGTAAATGGTCTGAATGCAGCAATCAAAAGACATAGAGCCACTGAATGGATAAAAATATAAGACCCATCTGTATGCTGCCTACAAGGGACTCACTTCAAACCCAAAGACATACACAGACTAAAAAAAGTAAAGGGGTGGAAAAGATACTTCATGCAACTAATAGGGAGAAAAAAGCAGGGGTTGCAGTACTTTTATCAGGCAAAATAGACTTCAAAACAAAGAAAAGCACAAGAGACAAAGAAGGACATTACATAATGATAAAGGGGTCAGTCCAAGAAGACGATATAACCATTATAAATATCTATGAACCCAACACAGGAGCACCTACATATGTGGAACAAATATTAACAGAATTAAAGGGGGAAATACAATGCAATGCATTCATTTTAGGAGACTTCAACACACCACTCACTCCAAAAGACAGATCAACCAGGCAGAAAATAAATAAGGAGAGAGAGGCACTGAACAACACATTAGAACAGATGGACCTAACAGACATCTATAGAACACTCCACCCAATAGGATTCACATTCTTCTCAAGTGCACATGGAACATTTTCAAAAATAGGTCATACACTAGGTCACAAAAAGAGGCTCAGTAAATTCAAAAAGATTGAAATTGTACCAACCAGCTTCTCAGACCACAAAGGAATGAAACTAGAAATAAATTACATAAAGAAAACAAAAAATCCCAAATACATGGAGTCTTAATCACATGCTCCTAAATAATCAATGGATGAATGACCAAATA
The DNA here is from genome assembly GCA_032199065.1 of Smutsia gigantea. Classification (NCBI taxonomy): domain Eukaryota; kingdom Metazoa; phylum Chordata; class Mammalia; order Pholidota; family Manidae; genus Smutsia; species Smutsia gigantea. Next base: position 25,955 of record JAVSCE010011197.1, read on the forward strand.
AAAACAGAGATCAAGCAATATATGGAGACAAATGACAACAATAATTCACCACAAAACTGTCGGACACAGCGAAGGCCATGCTAAGAGGGAAATATATTGCAGTACAGGCCTACCTCAGGAAAGAAGAACAATCCCATATGAACAGTCTAAACTCACAATTAATGAAACTATAAAAAGAAGAACAAATGAGGCCCAAAGTCAGTAGAAGGAGGAACATAACAAAGGCAGAAATATATAAAATTGAGAAGAACAAAACAATAGAAAGAATCAATGCAAGGAGGAGCTGGTTCTTTGGGAAAATAAAACAGATAAACCTATTTGCAACAACATGGATGGAACTAGAGGATATTATGCTCAGTGAAATAAGCCAGGTGGAGAAAGACAAGTACCAAATGATTTCCCTCATTTGTGGAATATAACAATGAAGCAAAACTGAAGGAACGAAATAGCAGCAGACTTAGAGACTCCAAGAAGGAACTAGTGGTCACCAATTGGAGGGGTGTGGGAGGGCGGGTGGGGAGGGAGGGAGAAGGGGATTGAGGGGTATTATGTTTAATACACATGGTTTGGGGGGGGATCATGGGGGAGACAGTGTAGCACAGAGAAGGCAAATATTGACTCTGTGGCATCTTCCTACACTGATGGACAGTGACTGCAATGGGGTATGGGTGGGGACTTGATAATATGGGTAAATGTAGTAACCACATTGTTTTTTCATGTGAAACCTTCATAAGAGTGTATATCAATAATGCCTTACTAAAAAATTTAAATAAATAAATAAATAAATAAATGGTGCTGTGATCAACATAGGGGTGCATATGTCTCTTTGATTCTGGGATCTTGCTTTCTTAGGGGAAATTCCTAAGAGTGGAATTACTGGGTTAAATGGTAGTTCTATTTTTAGTTTTTTGAGGAATATACATATTGCTTTCCACAATGGTTAAAGTAGCTTACATTCCCACCAACAGTGTAGGAGGGTTCCCCTTTCTCTGCGTCCTTGCCAGCATTTGCTGTTCCTTGTCTTTCGGATATTGACCATCCTACCTTGTGTGAGGTGATATCTCATTGTGATTTTAATTTGCATTTCCCTGATGATTATCGATGTGGCACATCTTTTCATGTGGCTGTTGGGCATCTGAATTTTTTCTTTGGAGAAGTGTCTGTTCAGATCCTCTGCCCATTTTTTAATCGGGTTATTTGTTTTTTGGGTGTTGAGGCATGAGTTGCTTTTATATTTTGGATGTTAACCCCTTATCGTATAAGTCACTTACAAATATATCCTCCCATACTGTACGATGCCTTTTTGTTCTGCTGATGGTGTCCTTTGCTGTAGAGAAGATTTAAGTTTGATGTCGTCCCACTTGCTCATTTTTTATTTTGTTTCCCTTGCCCGAGATGCATCCGGAAAAAATTGCTCATACTTACGTTCAAGAGATTTTTGCCTATGTTTTCTGTAGGGGTTTTATATTTCATAACTTACATTCAGGTCTTTGACCATTTCGTGTTTACTTGTGTGCATGGAGTTAGACAATAATCCAGCTTTATTCTCTTACATGTAGCTGTCAGGTTTTCCTAATATGGCTAGTTTTTAGATTAGACAGGCTTGGAATGTTTTCTGCCCATAGCCAAAAACAGAAACTGAAGAAACTTACGACATTTTTGTTACATAACTAAAGAAACCAATGTAGAAAATTAATTTGTTTCCAAATAATGTAAGAAAATCTAATGGGATATTGACAGTCCTTTTTCATTTTTGTATCCTGAGTATTTCACATAATCTCATGGATCCCAGACATTAAGTAAAAAAAAATTTTTTGTTGTAATTTAGAAAAAATAACAAAAGGAAAAAAATATTGGTACTGAATAGACAGTTTTAGGGGACATCTTGTGAAAGATTAGATAATAGCCCAAGATAGAAAGCATTTAACCCAATTAAAAAATAGGCAAAGGACATGAACAGACATTTTTCTGAAGAAGACATACAGACAACAGACACATGAAAAGATGCTCCACATCCCTACTCATCAGGGAAATATATTATCCACAATGAGTACATATTAACTCACAAATGCACATCAATCAGAATAGCTACTATCCAAAACACAAGAAATAGCAAGTGTTGGCAAAGAATTATGTAAATTGGCCTAGTCACTGTGGAAAACAATACGGACGTTCCTCAATAGACGAATGCATAAAGAAGATGTGGTACATATACATGTTGGAATATTATTCAGCCATTAAAAAGAATGAAATCTTGCCATTTGTGACCATGTGGATGGACCTAGAAGTTATCATGCTAAGCAAAAGAAGTCAGATAAAGAAAGACAAATACCATATGGTTTCACTTACATGTGGAATCTAAAAAAACAAAACAGACCCATAAATATGGACAACAGACTAGGTTACCACGGGAGCGAGGGGAATGGCTGAAAAAGGTGGTGGGGATAGACACAAACTTCAAATTATAAAATAAATTGATCTTAGAGACTTCCGGGAAGATGGCGGCATGAGCAGGGCAGCAGAAATCTACCCCAACACTATATTTATCTATGAAAACACAGCAAATACATCTATTCCTAAAAGACCAGAATACACAGGAAAGCGCACAGCGTGCAGCTACACCCGAGAGGACTCGGCACCCCAAGAGGCGGTCTTAAAGAGCCCAGCTGACATACGTGGCAACTACCCGTGACCAATTCTATAGCCATGAAAAGACAGAGGAATATGGTTCAGACCAAAATCAACCAGACAACCCCAGAGAGGGAGCCTGAAGGGATGGAAATGCACAGTCTTCCTGAAAAAGAATTCAGAATAAAAGTCATAACCATGCTGATGGACCTACAGAGAAATGTGCAAGAGCTGAGGGAGAAAGTGAGGGAAGTGAGGAAAGACAATGCAGAAATCAGACAAGTGATCGACAGGCTTAACAGCAGACTGGATGAGATGCAAGAGACTGTTAATGGAATAGAAATCAGAGAACAGGAATACAGAGCAGCTGAGGCAGAGAGAGATAAAAGGATTTCTAGGAATGAAAGAATATTAAGAGAACTGTGTGACCAATGCAAACGGAACAATATACGCATTAGGAGTACCAGAGGAAGAAGAGACAGAAAAAGGGGTAGAAAGTGTCTTTGAAGAAATAATTGCTGAAAACTTTCCCTCGCTGGGAAAGGAAATAGTCTCACAGTCCACCGAAGCCCACAGATCTCCCAACACAAGGGACCCAAGGAAGACAACACCAAGACACATAATAATTAAGATGGCAAAGATCAAAGATAAAGACAGGGTATTAAAGGCAGCTAGAGAGAGAAAAAAGATCACCTACAAAGGGAAACCCATCAGACTATCATCAGACTACTCAACAGAAACCTTACAGGCCAGAAGAGAATGGCATGATATATTTAATGTTATGAAACAGAAGGGCCTCGAACCAAGAAAATTGTATCCAGCACGATTATCATTTAAATATGATGGAGGGATTAAACAATTTCCAGACAAACCAAAGCTGAGAGAGTTTACCTCTCATAAACCACCACTACAGGATATCTTAAATGGACTGCTCTAGATGGAAGCACACCTAAGGCTAAAAAGAAGTCACCAGAGAAAATAAAATCATAGCAAAGAAAGCAGACCATCCAAACACTAACTAAAGGCAAAGAATAAAACACCTAGTATAGAAAGAATAGAGGAGAAGGAATAAGAAGGGAGAGAAATAAAGAAACATCAGACAGTGTTTACAATTACTTAACAAGAAAGTTAAGTTAAATTGTTAGATAGTAAAGAAGCAACCCTTGAACCCTTGGTAACCACGAATCTAAAGCCAGCAATGGCAGTAAGTACATATCTATCAATAATCACCCTAAATGCAAATGGACTGAATGTACCAATCAAAAGACACAGAGTAACAGAATGGATAAAAAAGCAAGACCCATTTATATGCTGCCTACAAGAAACTCACCTCAAATCCAAAGATATACACAGACTAAAAGTGAAGGGATGGAAAAAGATATTTCATGCAAACAACAAAGAGAAAAAAGCAGGTGTTGCAGTACTTGTATCAGACAAAATAGACTTCAAAACGAAGAAAGTAGCAAGAGATAAAGAAGGACATTACATAATGATAAAGGGGTCAGTCCAACAAGAAGATATAACCATTATAAATATATATGCACCCAACACGGGAACGACAACATATGTGAGACAAATACTAACAGGAATTAAAGGAGGAAATAGACAGCAATGCATTCATTTTAGGAGACTTCAACACACCACTCACTCCAGAGGACAGATCAACCAGACAGAAAATAAGTAAAGACACAGAGGCACTGAACAACACACTAGAACAGATGGACCTAACAGACATCTACAGAACTCTACACCCCAAAGCAACAGGATACACATTCTTCTCAAGTGCACATGGAACATTTTCCAGAATAGACTACATACTAGGCCACAAAAAGAACCTCAGTAAAATCGAAAATATTGAAATTCTACCAACCAACTTCTCGGATCATAAAGGTATTAAACTAGAATTAAACTTTAGACAGAAAACAAAAAGGCTCACAAATACACAGAGACTTAACAACATTCTCCTAATTAATCAATGGGTCAATGACCAAATCAAAACAGAAATCAAAGAGTACGTGGAGAGTAATGACAACAACAACACAAAGCCACAGCTTCTATGGGATGCAGCAAAGGCAGGTCTAAGAGGAAAGTATATTGCAAATCAGGCCTATCTAAAGAAAGAAGAACATTCCCAAATGAATAGTCTAAAGACACAATTACTGAAATTGGAAAAAGAAGAACAAATGAGACCCAAAGTCACCAGAAGGAGGGACATAATAAAGATCAGAGAAGAAATAAATAAAATTGAGAAGAATAAAACAATAGAAAAAATCAATGAAACCAAGAGCTGGTTCTTTGAAAAAATAAACAAAATAGATAAACCCCTAGCCAGACTCATTAAGAGAAAAAGAGAATCTACACACATAAACAGAATCAGAAATGAGAAAGGAAAAATCACGACGGATCCCACAGAAATACAAAGAATTATAAGACAATATTATGAGAATCTATATGCTAAAAAGCTGGGAAACATAGAAGAAATAGACAACTTTTTAGAAAAATAAAACCTTCCAAAACTGACCAAACAAGAAACACAAAAACTAAACAGACCAATCACCAGCAACGAAATTGAAGCGGTAATCAAAAAACTACCCTAGAACAAACCCCCCGGACTAGATGGATTCACCTGAGTTCTACCAGACATATAGAGAAGAAATAACACCCATTCTCCTTAAAGGTTTCCAAAAAATAGAAGAGGAGGGAATACTTCCAAACTCATTCTATGAAGCCAGCATCACTCTAATACTAAATCCAGGCAAAGACCTCACCAAAAAAGAAAACTGTAGACCAATATCCCTGATGAACGTGGATGCAAAAATACTCAAGTAAATATTAGCATACCAAATTCAAAAATACATCAAGAGGATCATACACCATGATCAAGTGGGATTCATCCCAGGGATGCAAAGATGGTACAACATTCGAAAATCCATCAACATCATCTACCACATCAACAAAAAGAAGAACAAAAACCACATGATCACCTCCACAGATGCTGAAAAAGCATTTGACAAAATTCAGCATCCATTCATGATTAAAACTCTCAACAAAATGGGTATAGATAGAGGGCAAGTACCTCAACATCATAAAGGCCATATATGAGAAACCCACAACTAACATCACACTTAACGGCGAGACGCTGAAAGCTTTTCATCTAAGATCGGGAACAAGGCAGGGATGCCCACTCTCTCCACTGTTATTCAACATAGTACTGGAGGTCCTAGCCATGGCGACCAGACAAAACAAAGTCATACAAGGCATCCAGATTGGTAAAGAAGAAGTCAAATTGTCACTATTTGCAGATGACATGATATTGTACATAAAAAACCCTAAAGACTCCACTCCAAAAGTACTAGAATTAATATCTGAATTCAGCAAAGTTGCAGGATACAAAATTAACACACAGAAATCTGTTGCTTTCCTATACACTAATGATGAACTAACAGAGAAATCAGAAAAACAATTCCATTCACAATTGCATCAAAAAGAATAAAATACCTAGGAATAAACCTAACGAAGGAAGTGAAAGACCTGTACTCTGAAAACTACAAGACACTCCTAAGAGAAATTAAAGAGGACACTAACAAATGGAAATGCATCCCATGCTCTTGGCTAGGAAGAATAAATATTGTCAAAATGGCTATACTACCTAAAGCAATCTACAGATTCAATGTAATCCCTATCAAACTACCAACAGCTTTCTTCAATGAACTGGAACAAATAATTCTAAAATTCATATGGAACCACAAAAGACCCCGAATAGCCAAAGCAATCCTGAGAAGGAGGAATAAAACAGGGGGAATTACGCTCCCTGACTTCAAGCTCTACTACAAAGCCACAGTAATCAAGACAATTTGGTATTGGCACAAAAACAGACCCACAGACCAGTGGAACAGAATAGAAAATCCAAACATTAACCCAAACATATACAGTCAATTAATATTTGATAAAGGAGCCTTGGATATACAATGGGGAGATGACAGCCTCTTCAGCAGCTGGTGTTGGAAAAACTGCACAGCTACATGTAAGAGAATGAAACTGGACTACTGTCTAGCCCCATACACAAAGGCAAACTCAAGGTGGATCAAAGACCTGAATGTAAGTCATGAAACCATAAAACTCTTAAAAAAAAACAGGCAAAAATCTCTTGGACATAAACATGAGCAACTTCTTCATGAACATATCTCCCCAGTCAAGGGAAACAAAAGCAAAAATGAACAAGTGGGACTATATCAAGCTGAAAACCTTCTGTACAGCAAAGGACACCATCAGTAGAACAAAAAGACATCCTACAGTATGGCAAAATATATTCATAAAAAACGTATCTGATAAAGGGTTGACATCCAAAATATATAAAGAACTCATGCACCTTAACAAACAAAAAGCAAATAATCCAATTAAGAAATGGGCAGAGGACATGAATAGACACTCTAAAGAAGAAATTCAGATGGCCAACAGGCACATGAAAAGATGCTCCACATCGCTAATCATCAGAGAAATGCAGATTAAAACCACAATGAGATATCACCTCACACCAGTGAGGATGGCCAACATCCAAAACACAAACAACAACAAATGTTGGCGAGGATGTGGAGAAAAGGGAACCCTCCTACACTGCTGGTGGGACTGCAAATTAGTTCAACCACTGTGGAAAGCAGTATGGAGGTTCCTCAAAAAACTCAAAATAGAAATACCATTTGACCCAGGAATTCCACTCCTAGGAATTTACCCTAAGAATGCAGCAGCCCAATTTGAAAAAGACAGATTCACCCGTATGTTTATTGCAGCACTATTTACAATAGCCAAGAAATGGAAGCAACCTAAGTGTCCATCAGTAGATGAATGGATAAAGAAGAGGTGGTACATATACACAATGGAATATTATTCAGCCATAAGAAGAAAACAAATCCTACCATTTGCAACAACATGGATGGAGCTAGAGGGTATTATGCTCAGTGAAATAAGCCAAGCCGAAAAAGACAAGTATCAAATGATTTCACTCATATGTGGAGTATAAGAACAAAGAAAAAAACTGAAGGAACAAAACAGCAGCAGACTCACAGAACCCAAGAACGGACTAATAGTTACCAAAGGGAAAGGGACTGGGGAAAATGGGCGGGAAGGAAGGGATAAGAGGGAAAAAGGGGCATTACGATTAGCAGATGTAATGTTGGGGGGGCACGGGGAGGGCTGTACAACTCAGAGAAGACAAGTAGTGATTCTATAGCATCTCACTACGCTGATGGACAGTGACTGTAATGGGGTTGTTGGGGGGGACCTGATGAAGGGGTAGTTTAATAACCATAATATTGCACATGTAATTGTAGATTAATGATAATAAAATAAATTATATTAAAAATGATAATAAATAAATTATATTAAAATTAATTAATTAATTAATTAATCTTAGAAATTGAAGTACAACACAGAGAGTATAACCAATAATAATACTTGATACTGAAACAGGGTAACTACACTTAACTGTGGCAAGCATTTAGTAATGTAATTACTTAGTCACTATGTTGTATATATGAAACCAATATAATATTGTATATCAACTATACTCCAATAAAAAAAAAGAAAAGGGGGCATTCAGGTGCTTCCTGTTAAAATTCACATACTGAAATCCTCCACAGAATTACACTGCAGACATAAGAAGGAAATGGACAATTGAAAGACAATTCCCCCCACCACTCTGAAGATGATTAATGTGGTAAGAAACTCCCTGACATTCTTTGGCATAGCTAGTCTATACTTAGTAAGGTCAGGCTTCTTTCAGTACCAGACTATCTCTGCAGGACCACAAGTCATTGTTCTGGGGCTTCAAAATGACTCTACATTTTCTGATTGGGGCTTAGGGAAACAGTCTCTGGCAGTGATTTAAACTGGTACGTAAACCAATTATCAAATGAATGAGCCTTGTGCCTCCCTTTCTTCTGTGGTTTTGATTGGAAAGGATCTCTCCAGGGGAGAGGAGGGGAGGAGGAGGTTATGAGCTAGGTGCTGATAGAGTGGGGTGGGAGGAGAGGCCAGCAGTGTGTACTGGCTGCATCTGCAAGGGAGGGGGATGAATCAGCAACAGTGCTCTCACACACTGACTGCTAACTCTACACTGTCAGCAGGTAGGCGTGGCTCCAAACACTCTACATACAGGAACAGCCTTCACAACAACCTTAAGAAGTAGCACTATTATTACTATCCCCATTTTACAGATTACAAAAGTAAGGCTGAGACAGAAGGCACTTGACTAAAATCACACTGCTAGTAAGGAAGAAAGCTGGGATTTGAACCCAGGCAGTGTGGCTCCATGGACGAATAGGCTGCAGCGTGGTGACGGCAGAAGATACAGAATCTGTGCACCAGCACTGTCCAGCACAATTTTCCGGGATTATGGAAACATTCAGTATCTCTGCTACCCAATACACGAGCTACTAGCCACAAGTGAAACTGGCTAGTAAGACTAAGCAACCAGTGTTTTAACTTGATTTACTTTTAATTAATTTAAATTAAAATGTAAATTGTCACGTGTGGCTAGTGACTCCTGTATTGGACAGCACAAGTCTTGACCTACCGAAAGCAGCCATGCTGATGACCAACTCCGGGACCGTGTACGACAAGAACTGATATATCCCTGATACCTACCGTCTCAGGAGCCAGTGAACCATCACTCTCTTCGGACGGCTTCTTGAGCCATCTCCAATGGTTATGGGTTATACTCTGCATAAAGGCATCCAGTAAAGGCTGAAAGCCAGCCCAAGCACCATCTGCTGCCAGCTTTGGCAAGTAGCTGAATCAGCCCAGCGGAAGAGGAATACTTCAACCCAGAGGAAAAAGAAAGTTTTTTCAAATTGGTTGGTCCAGTTTTTTGTAATATATTCACCCAGAGGGGGCACTGGTTTTGCAGTTTGCACTAAGACTTACTTTGTGCTAGTATATGCCCCACTGCACTTCTTTATCTCTTAAAAGAACTCCAAGGACTAGGCCACCATCTACCTCCAGCACAACCCTGATTCCTGTATCTGGGTTACTTTCTTGCACAACCTGCCATGGAATGAGATGCAGTTTTAAGACTTCTTCCTTTCCTTTCCTGTCCCTTCTATAGACACAGACCCTTTAAAGGTTTTCCCTGTGATTTTACCAATAACGACTCCAGGCAAAGCAAAAGAAGTTAATACCGTAATAAGCACAGAGATGCTACTAATTTATGACATCTTAAAAGCCTATATTAAGAGCTCTCTTCAGACTTCCCTGCAACATCATCAGAGCCGGACTACTTCTTTTAAGGCTTAGTTCTCTGGCCCCTCCATTAACAATTCTTTGGGGAGTCAGATCTACTCAATCCTTCTCTCTTTTATTCCTGAACTATAATGATCCTGAGTGGCTTATTCCTCCTAAGTTCCCACCCCATCCCGAATGTTCTCTAGCTTTGGATACTACCACACATTCGAAACCTATTTATGGCCCACCTACTATGTGTCAAGCACCGGGGAAAACAAGACGCAACCCCTGTTCTCAAGGGAGATCGCAGCCTGGGAGGGCTACCACTAAGTAAACAGGAAATGACAACACAATGTGCTGAGTATTATGACATGACAAAGTGCAAGGTACCAAGGCACACATTTAGACTTGAGAGGTCAAGGAAGACTTTCTGGAAAGGAAGTGATGTCTGAGCCAAGATACGGACAAACAAGAGGCATCCAGGTGAAAGGGCAAGGCCTGGGAAGCGAGCAAATGCAGAAGGGTTCCACTAATCTGTTTGAGTGTTTGAAGAGTCTGTTTGAGGAACTGAAAGAAGTTCAAGAGGTGTGAGAGCACATGGAGGGAGCTGAGACTGAGGCTAAAGAGACTGACAGGAGCCAGATCATAAAGTTTTGTCATGCTGAGGAGTTTGGACTTTATCCCAATGCCACGAGGGAGCCACTGAAGGGTTTTAAGAAGAAACAAGTACAAGCGGGCAAGTGAAAGTACAAAAACCTCAAATGGGAATTATTTATATCAGGAAAAAACCCCTCCAGACTGAGTGAACCACACAGTCTCAGTGCCATCTGGCTCCACCCACAAGGCTCTCAACTTTGCCAGGAGTACCCTGTAGAACAGAGGAGCAGAGTGGATGCAAACCCTTAAGCATATTTGGAGGTTTTTGTTCAAAAATTCATACGATTTTCGCATTCTATTCCATGATATAGCCATGAGTGTTTTGATATACCAAAAATACTTTTTGTCAAGTCATCAGGCAAACAAGAACATTCCAGGAGGAAAGGCCATGTTTACCCTATAGCTTCAGAAATCCTGGAGCTAGCCCTCCACACTACATTCTCTCAGACAGTTTGAATGAATGATAGAAACAGGGACAAGGCTATGTGGAGAGCAGACCGCCAGTGCTAGCTCTCTTGCTTCTCCACCTAGTATCACACTGATTAAACAGCCCCCACTCCCCAGGTCACTCTTCCCTAGAGGCCAGCCTCATAGAACCCCACCCCATCTTTGTAGTCTACCCCTCATCAAAGCCTCACAGCCTTGCCCTGCCACCACCCCATGCTCCATCCCAGCTTCTCCCAAGTGTTTGTCTGTATTCTCTGCAAGCCTGTATCATACATACACTCTTACTTTTATACAGGTAACTGTGTTAGGCACTGCCATCCCCCCCTACATTTCAAGCTTTTAGAGCAGAGACATGTTTCTTATCTCTGCTGCCCATTCAGTGCTTCACCCACAATGTGTGCCAAATTGTCCCAAATAAAATTTTACTGAATTGGATGGATTCACCTGGTCCTCTCTTCCTAGTTCTGTTGCTAAATATTCTAGATTCCGAAGGAAAGGAAATGATAAGATCAATTTATAAATGTAACAAATTTTATAGATAGATGTAGTCGCAAATATCATATATAAGTTATTTTGTGGGGAGCTAATCTATTTTTTCACTCTGGGCATGACATAATTTTCCTGTTTATAGGTAGACACAAATCACTCACACATTGCTGGCTGGAGTGTAAAATGGAACAGTCAGCACTCTAGAAAATAGTTTGGCAGATTTTTATAAAACTAAAACGCAATGACCATATGATCTAACGACTGCACTATTGAGCATTTATTCAAGAGAAATGAAAAGTTATATTCACATAAAAACCAGAACCTTATATTTATAACAGCAGTATTCACAATTGCAAAAATAACTGGAAACAGCCGCGATATTCTTCAATGAATAAATGGTTAAACAAAACTGGTCCATCCATATCATGGAATATGACTCAGTAATAAAAAGTAATGAACTATTGACGAACACAACTTTAATGGATCTCAAGGTGCAAAGTTAAAAAAAAAAGTCAGCCACAAAAGGTTATATGCTGTATGATTCCAGTCCGTTAACGTTCTTGAAATGAAAAATTACAGAGATAGAGAACAAATTAGTGGCTGCCAGAGATTAGAGACCTGGGAGAGAGGAGCACAGAGGGAAGAGGTACAGTAGGGAGGTGGGCAGGTCTATAAAAGGGCAACCCAAGGGATCTTTGTGGTGATGGAAATACTATCTACACGTGATAAAACCGCAGAGAATGACACAACACACACACATGAGCCCATGTAACACTGGTGAAATTTGAATAAGGTCAGTGGATTGCACCACTGACTCTTTTCTGGTTTTGATATTGCACTCTAGTTATACAGGATGTTACCACTGGGAGAAACTGGGTGAAGAGTACATAGGGTCTCCCTGTACATTCTGGCAACATCCTGTAGATCTATCTATAATTATTTTTTTAAAAAGGAGACACCAAAAGCAGATGCATCTTCCACTGAAGCAAACTGCCCATCTCCTTGGGCTTGTAGAAAAGAATACACTGTTCGTTTTTTGTTTTAACTAGGTTAGAGCCACAGGCTCCCAACACAATCATAAGCACTCCCTCTGTGGTAAGTCTCCTGCACACACTCACCAATAGTAGAGAATGTAGTTAGTGTCAGGACTTGTTTTCCTTCCAGGAAGCCAAGTACAATTCATGAGCTTCAGGTAGTGCCAAATGCATTGCAGCTCAGTCACAGCGGACTCAGGATCACCTAGAATATTCAGCCAAGAATTTAGGACCCATTTTTTCTTGTGATGCAAACTAGCCTATCACTCTGGGCCCCGGGGGGATGGTGGGGGTGTTTCATGCTGCTTTCCCAGAAAGCTAATCCCTAATCTCTCACCCCATTTTATCCAGAAGGCACCCGGGATGTAGAAAACACCAATCTAATTTGTTCACAACTCTCCTTAGCACCTTCTGATATTAAGAAATCATCCTTACTTTACTGACCCTAACTCTTGTATCCCTAACTAGAGAAAGCATCTGAAGGTCAAATAATATTACAATCATAGGAAACAACTATGGAATTCCTAAATGCATGTGAAAATAAAACAACATCTATATAGACATGTCTTTAAAAAAAAAAACAAGTTTATAAATAATTTGTCTTCCTGTCTTTTGACCAGTACTGACAAATATTGTTTTAAAAATGAAAATTTTTTCCTGAAGCAATTTGGGGAAAAGTAAGCATAATATAACTCTTAGTAGCTGCTTACTGTGTTATGACTTTAGGAGCCCTAAAATCTTTATGACCTAAAATCTCTACCTTTATAAGATCTTTTGAGTTAAGGTATCATGTCTCACAATTAAATGCCTCTGTTTAAAATGCAAACTTACTATCCCTCAGGATCCTTAAAGGGGTGCTGTACTGAGCCATCACCAACCATTTTACTGTCATAATACAATTTAGATTTTTTCAGATTATTTATTAAACTCCTAAAGAAATGAGAATAGAGCAGGTAAATTGTTTTAAACCATGCTCCCAGCCTCCTAGCTGTACTGAATTTTATAATTTTACGAGTATTATTTCATATACTTTAAATTTTAAACTGAAGTAATTCATAAACAATATTATATTGGTTTCAGATGTACAACATATCAATTCCACTATTATATGCATTACAAAATGCTCACCACACTAAGTACAGTTACCTTCTGCCACCATACTTCATATACTTTCGATCAGAGCAAGGCAGGTAAAGAATGGTCTGGGGAACAAGCCATGTAGCCCTAAGGTTTGGAGGAGGGAGCTGGGACCCTGCACAACCAAGAGGCAATACAATATTCATAGATAACATGTATACAGCATTTACTTTTCTCCAGGCACTATTCTAAGAACCTCACATATATTGACTTATGTAAACCCTTCAACAGTCCTGGGAGATAGTATCATCATTCCCATTTTACAGATGAGGAAACTGAAAGGAGGTAGGGCTAAGTGATCTGCTTAAGGTCAAACAACTAGTAGCTGGGAGAACTGAGATTTAAACTTGGACATCTGGGCTTTGGTAGCCATGCTCTTAAGTAGTATACACCACTTCCAGCATGTAACACAAGGTGACTGGTGGGATGCCGACTACCTGACAGCTTTTCCTAGGGCTAGTCTTGAATTAGAGTTAGGCCAGCATGCCCATGTTCCTTTATTAACATCTTCCCCCAAATATATCCTGTATATCAAACTAATCTCTATATAATGAGTGAGATAGTAGTTTCAGTTTTTTAAGGCACTGGACCTGGAATCTGAAGACCCATAGCAACTCACTCAAGTTCCCTTCTCTCTCATAAACTGAATCAGGATAATAATACATACACTGCTCACTTCACAAGATAAGCCTGTGAGGCTTGATTTAGGGGGAGAGGCAGGCACACACACGTGTGTGTGTGTGTGTGTGTGTGTGTGTGTGTGTGTGTGTGAGACCTTCCAAATTATTAAGTGCTATATACCTGTTAGGCATTGTTACTTAAGTTGTGAGCATCTTGAAGGCAAAGATTTCCTTATATTCATCACTGTGTTGCCAGCACCTAGTACAAGTGCCTGGAACTTATTAGGCCCAGGAAAACAGTGTGAAAATTGAATGAATTAACGAACACTGAACAAAATTGTACGGATATTTTGGATTTATTCTCTGAATACCAAGACACAGTGGTTTCAGTTGTTACCTTCAGGGGGCGAGATGCACTTTTCCTCTAAATTGCTAGGATTGTCACTTTCATTGGTGCTACACTGGGGCCCCACTTGCAGACAGATCCTCTCATTCAGGGGCACTTCTTTCAAACGATGAGTTTCCGGAGCAATTTTCTGAGGTTAGGAAATTTTAAAAAGGCATTGCTGTAGCAAACACACAGAAATACACTTAGGGAATAAAATACCAGCATACTAAAGGTGCTAAAAAAAATAATGAAACATCAAATAGTATAGATCAGTGATTCACAACCTGGGGTGACTGTGCTCCCCACACTGCCCTGACTGCCAGAGGACACTGGGTAATGTCTAGGCTGTCATAACTTGGGAGGGGGCTGCTATTGGCATGTAGTGGGTAGAAGCCAAAGATGCTGCTGAACACTGGGTACTGCATGAGACAGCCTTCCCTCCCCTACAATAAAGAATTATCCTGCACCTAATGTCAGTAGTGCCATTGCTGAGAAACCCTGATACAAATAAAAGACAGTCTCCAAAACATCATATTTACCTATAAACCTACCATGCTAACACATCAACTGTCTAAAAGCAATTTTAAAGGAAACACATAAGATCATCAAAATTCAATTCCAAGTTGATGCAGTATACCATGAATATCAAGGTAAAAAGGACTGCTTTAAGAATCCAGTAATCCTGGTCACTTCTGAGGAGAGGAAGTAGAGAAGGGGGCCTGAGGCTGAAGAGAGACTTCTGCTTCAACATCTTTCTGTACTGTTCGACCATTCTGACTGACATATACATACACATTTTAAGGTTTGCTATACGCAGTGAGTGTACCACACTCACGTTCTCAAAAGTAGGTAAGTTTGTGGAACCGCAGAAAGTCAACAATCCACAGCATAGCGTTTGGTTATCATGATTTAGAATAATGAGATTAAAGTACTCTTTAGGAAATTAACATTTCCCAAGCTGACACAGTTGGAATAATTAAGAATGGACCTGCTTTTAATCAGAGCTTTAAGGCGCTTCCTGTTTTGCAGTAATTTTTTACTCAAGTTGAAGAGAGCATTTCCTTTTATATACACGCTGATGGCCACGAAGGAGAAAATTTTTCAGTTACCTCCATCTACTGCCGTAAGGGGCTACTCTGCCTTTTCACATGCCTGCTGCCAGCTAAGCATGGGGGCAACTGTGAGATACTCCCAAAACTAGGACATGAGGATGCCCTCTGTCAAATCAACAATTAATGAACCATAGCAAAGACATGAAAAAAAAATCACTTGGTTGGGACTGAACAGCTCGTGAGCCCAGGCAATGCAGCACTCTGAAAAGGGAGTTAGTGGTCGGCCCTAGGAGAAAAGAAAATGTCTCAGCAAAATTCTGGCAGGCAGAATAGCAAGGATGATTTTGCTCCACAGACATTGAGCATTTCTGTCCCACCAGCAAAACTATGAACCCTCAGCGGGGCCTCCAGCTATTCTTAGTCAAGTACATTTTCACAACTAATTCCTGATTCCTTATCAAGAAGCCTACTTATATTTGGCTTCTATATACTTGGGGATGGAACACACTAGTTATGCCATTCTAGAAGGCTTTCTAGAATGTTTCACCATAATAGTTCTCATGGCAAAGTAAGGAATTGACCTTTGAGAGATGAATACAAGTGCTGAGCAAATGAGGGTTCTCAGCCTGCAAAACTGAAGACCAGCTCCAGGATCATGAAAATGGTGGCAGGAAAGCTCCAAATGCAAACTTCACCAATCTCACAATTTTACTAAGCACAAGTCCTCTATGGTCCTGATGGAGCCACTCTGACCCAAGGATCCTTGATAATTCTTGTCTGGGAGCTACATTTGCCCTCTGAGGACACCAGGGAGAAAAATGTACTGTCAAAGGCCATAAGTTAGAGTCATCATGGAAAAATCCCAGTTCTCTTATTGTATTAGATATTGTTCCAGTGAGAGAGCTGAGGAGTTTTACTACACAAAGATTTTTATTATAATGCAATTTTTTAATTAAAAAATGCTTTAGTGTCTAAATCTGAACCTTATGTTTTGGGCATTTGAATAAAATAGCTTAGAAGAGAAACAGTAGAGAAAAAGATAAAATCAATTTTAAAAATCTCTTTCAAAGCTCAAGGTAAATAATAGTAATTGGGCATGAAAAAGGCAGGAACCCCAAATGTCAAGGGCTGCCAATTCAAGCATACCTCTCTATCCGACAAGGAACTGAATCCTTCCCAGCAGATCTTGATGAGGTATGTGTGATAGCTCCCATGTGACTTGCAGCGATGGTGACTCATTCCACTGGTAGCTGTCTTAAATATGCTTTGGATTAAAGTATAAGGACAGAGGACTTGGGAGGGCCAACAGAGGATGCTAGGGGCCATCTTAGAGGTCATTAGATGCAATTATTCAGGGTCAAAACTGTCCTCCCTGCTTGTGACCTAAGTGGAATCAACCCTCTGGACCAAGTCTGGTCTAATCTCATACCCCCACTCCTAGGTAAGTGCAGTAGACTAATTGTAAAAAAAATGGCTGCAATTATTCTCCTCTGTGTTCCTTGCAACATAATTGCAACTCTTCCCTTTAAGAGATGGCATCTGTTTTCCCACATCCTGGATCAGGGCTAGCTTTGTGACTTGTTTTGGCTAACAGAATTCAGAGAAAGCAACCTAGTGCCAGGTGCAAGCCTAGGTCTCAAGAGGCCCTGCACGCCTCCACACTCCTTTAGAACCTGGTCACCTAAGGTGTGGACAAGCCCAGGCTAGTCTGGATAAAGATTAGAAACCATGTAGAAAGGAGCTGAGGCCATCCTGGAAGATCAACCCCGCAACCCACCCAGCAGAAAACCTGCCCAGAGTCTGAGAACTACTCAGCTGAGTCTTTCCCAAATTGCCAACCCCACAAAATCAAGAGCTAACTAAATGCTGGTTGTTTTAAACCACTAGCTAACCAAATGACATTGTGGTGGTTTATTAAGCAGCAAAAGGTAGCTGGTATGATAACGAATAGATTACTCATGAATTATTCATTCAGTGAACACTTATTAAATGCCTTCCTATTTGAAGTAGTGCTGTGTTGAGCAGTTACTAGGGGTACAAACATTAATATACAATACTGCCTGCAATTATGGGGTCATCTCCTCTAACTACATGAAACAAGTATGAATAAAAAAGTCTGCTCAGAAGATAGGAAGGCTCATTCAAAGAAGAGGTTACATTTAGCTGGTTCTTAAAGAGAAAATAGCAAGTCGCCAGTGCATAGGAATGGCATCAGAAGTAGAAGAAACAGTTATGTGCACAGATGCAGGAAAGAACTCAAGGAATGTTCTAGGAATGGAAAATGGAAAATAGTTTAGGACGGATGGAGCGTGGGGAGGAAACGGCAGATTAGATAGAGCAGGAAAAGCAGGTTGAAGGCAAATAATGAAGGGTGTCGTACTGTAAATCATGCTAAGGGATCCAAATGCCTCTTGTAAGCCAGAGAGCTACAAATCATTTTTAAGCAGGAAATGGCATGATTCAATCTGTTTTAGGAAAAGAAAGCTGATGACAAGTAGAGGATTAGAGGCAAGAGTAAGAATCAGGGAGATCAGCTGGGAGGCTGTTACAATCCCAAAGGGGACCTGAATCATGAAAATTGTGATTAGATGATGCTTTGGAAAGACGTTTCCAAGACAGTAGACGATCCAGCAGCCTTGACAACCAACTGAATATGGGCTGTTAGAGTGATATAAACTGTGTGGGAGGATCAGGGACAGTGCCAAAATTTCTACTTTCGATTCTAGATTAATGGAAAATACATGAATTAAGGCAGAGAAGCAGAAAAGCAGATTGGGGAGAACATGTGTTTTCATAAAGGCACCTGCGGGCTATCCAGTGGGAAATGGATACAGATCTGGACCTTATGTTAAAGGTCCGAGGTGGTATGATGAGCAGGAGATACAGATCTGGGGAGTCTTTAAAAAACAGGGCAGAAGGAGAGAGGGTAGCTCAAGACATGAAAGTGAATGAATGTGAACAGAGGCCATTAGGAAAAGATGTCGATGGAGAAGAGAAAAAGCTAATGAATGGTCAAATCCTGAGGGACACTGGTATTTCAGAGGTAAAGGAGAGAAGCAGCACCAACCAACAGCAATCCTCCTTGGGGATGGAAGAGGGGAGGGAAAGGATCATTTAGCGAACATGGATTACAAATTGAGTAACAGCATCTCTGTCTATGTATCTTAGTGAAAAACACATTTTTTTCAAACCCCTTCTCTGGCACCTAACACAGCAAAGAACATTACCCACCTTTCATTCTTAGGGTACTTATGTGAAATACATTTACAGTTAATTTGCTGCATCTAACAGACTAGACTGCCTTTTATACATTTTCAGTAACTAAAAAGGTAAGTTTTAAAAAATAACCTCAAAGTAGATAAAGATTTCATAAACCGAATACAAAAAGCAATAGCCAAAGAAGAAAAAAAAAATAACTGGTTTTCATTAAAAGTCATCAAAAGATACCATGAAGCCAGGGAAAAGGCAAGCCACACAATGGGAGAAAATAATTGTAATACATGTATCTGACAAAGGACTCACATGCAGAATATAAAAGAACTGACAAAAAAAAAATCCAATTCAAAATGGGGCAAAAGATTTTAACAGGCATTTCACAAAAAATTTCCAAATGCCAGTAAGTATATGAAATGGAATTTAACAACATTACGCACCAGGAAGCACAAATTAAAACCATAAGGACCACCTCACAACCATTAGGATGGCTACTATGAAGGGGAGAGGAGAGGAAGGGAGGAAAAAAAAGAAAGGAACAGGCAAAGAAAGGAAGAAACGAAAAGAGGAAAAGGAAAAAGGAAAGGAAGAAAAGGAAAGAAGAAAAAAAAGGAAAGGCAAGAAAAAGAAGGAAAGAAAGGAGGAAAAACAAAGAAAGGGAATATAACAAGTGCTGGCAAGTATGTGGAAGAACTGGAACCCTTGTTCACTGCTCGGAATGTAAAAATGGTGCAGTAGCTATGGAAAACAGCATGGCAATTCCTCAAAAAACCAAAATATAATTACCATATGATCTGATCCAGTAATTCCACTTCAGGGTTTGTGACCTAAAAAAATCTGAAAGGATATTGAAAAAACACTTGCACGCTCATGTTCACAGCAGCATGATTCACAACAGGCAAAAGGTGGCAGCAACTCAACTGTCCACAGACAGACAAATAGATAAACAAAAGGCACTGTATGCAAATGGTGGACTATTATCAGCCTTAAAAAGGAAGGAAATTCTGACACATGCTAGAAAATGGATAAATCTTAAGTACATTACACTGACACGAGCCAGTTATAAAAGGACAAATATGATTCTGCTAATACGAGGTCTTTAAAGTAGTCAAATTCATAGACAGAAAAAAGAATGGTGGTTGCCAGGGGCTGAGAGAAAAGAGAATGGGATTTCCGGTTTAATGGGTACTGTTTCCGTTTTGCAAGATGAAAAAAGTTCTAGAGACAAATGGTGGTGATGGTTAAATAACAATCTGAATGTACTTAACACCACAAACTATACACTTAAAAAATGGTTATGATGGTAAGTTTTATGTTATGTTTATTTTACCACAATTAAAAAATTAAAAAACCCATAAGGAGATACCACTATGCCCTCACCAAAGTATTTAAAATTTAAAAGACCAACAAAACCAAGCATTAGTGAAAATGTAGAACAACTGGAATTCTGCACACCACTGAGGGCATTTTAACTGGTTACAACCACTTTGGAGAACTGGCAATACCTAAGTACTGAACCTAAATATAAGCCCATTCTATGACCCTGGCGCTCCATTCCTACGTATGTGCTCAAGAGAAATCAGTGGGCATGTGTACCGAAAAAAGCAAGAATGTTCATAAGTGTTTTATTCACATTACCCACACACTTGAACCAATTAAAATGTCCAAGGAGGATGTGTAAACAAATTGTGGTGCGTCCATGCAATGGAACTACCGCTAAACAAATAGACTAGAACTACTGATAGGCACAATAACATAGATGAGTCTCATAGACATTATGTTATGGGAAAGAAGACACACAAGAGCCCCTTCTATAAGATACTATTTATATGCAGCTTAACAGTATATGAAACTAGTGGATGAAGTTTTAAAAAAATCACAATGTGGAAAAAAATAATGATGTTACCTTCAGGTTAGAAGTGGGATGAAAACTAACCAGCAAGGGAAAGAGGAGGAAATCTTCTGAGGTGCTGGAAATGCTCTATAGCTTGACTTTGGGTTGTGGTCATGTGAGTATATACATATACAAAAATTCATTGAGTAATACACTTTCAGGTGTTTTACACTTTACTGCATATATGTCATACCTTAAGAATAAAGTATCTCTAAAGTACCTAATGTCTGTATAATGAGAATGCTGTAATTAAAAAAAAAAATCTCAACTTTGCTCCTTTCCTTTCTAACTTAAAAGATAAGACCCTATTCCTCTTAAAAACATCAGGGGATGATTAGCTACTTCCCAGGTTTCTGAGTCAGATCATGAATCTAAGTTCTGTGCATTGCAAACTTATGTGTTCCCAAATATCTGAGAAATTTCTGGAAGCCACTCCACATGCATAGGGTCTTTATAGGAAGAACATTTCAGCCTTTAGCTTAGTGTGTACTTGGAGTCAGAACTCTCAATTTGCTTTCCACTGGGAACTGCCCATTTTTACCTTCTTAAGCTTTGAGAATGGCATCTGACTTACACCCTCACTGGCAGAGACTAAACAAATCCCTCCTCAGCTGTAAAGGCAGAATGTCAAAAAACACCAGATAGTACCACATTCCTGCATTGTAATGAACATACACCCCCTGAGGAAAGAGAAATCTTCCTTCTTTTTAACAGCTATTTTGATGCTTGACCCTTACACAGCCAATTTTATTTTAGCTTTCCTGAGAGAGCACCATTAGCCATGGCCCACAATTCTGGAAAAAGGAAACAAAAATCCTCAAAGGTGAACTTCCCCCCGACTTGTCTACCATGCATTCATAACAGCTACTCAGTTGTTGAAAATCGGCCATAATATGCAAAACTTTACATTTCAGTGATAATCAAAGGCAAATTCTTTTGAATTGTGTCACAAGGAAAAATTTTAAGATTTGACTGTCTTTGATCCCACATTAAACCTGTCCTTAGTTCAGTCAAGTGGGTGAATTCTGAAGATACCTCTTAGACGCTGATCTTGGAAAAGCAGCAAGGTTGGAGGAGAAAAATGAGATGGTTAAAAACAGAAAGGCTGGTTTAAAAGCAGCTACCTAAATGCGTCAGTATTCTGATAAGTGAGATGTCAGCAATGAGATGCAGTTCTTGTAAAAAGCAGATGCTGTTATACTGGCTCCACAGGGTGACTTAACAGCATCCCAAATAAAATTAATCAGAACAATTGGCAGTTTTACAGTTTCAGGAAAAGTGTTTTTAAAAGCAATTATCAAGCAATAACTGGTTAAATTTAAAGCCACATGGTCATCATGGAAAAACAATGTTTCTCTATCAGAACAGTAAAAAGTAATACAACATGATGAAATGCAGTATTTTTATTTAAATGCATTGCCTGAAATAGAATACACTTGTTCTCTCTTTGAGAGTACCTCAAAGTATATTTCACTTTATAAAAGTCTATATAAATGTCAAGATACAGAATGCAATAATTGTAAAGATGGAGAGATGGATTAATTGTTTTACATATCTGTGGTTTTTCAGATTCCTGTGCTTGCTTACTCGTGTATATTCGCTCTTATATTTCAGAAACCACTTCTGGAAGCTCCTGTTTTGGCTTCTACACCACCACCTGTAGACATAAAAAAGAATACCATGTATTATTCATCAAAAATGCATCTTTTCTAGGCATCTAACAAGGACAATTGGGGAATAAAATGGCAAAGTATTTGCTCCAAGAGATAAAATTCTTTCTCCTCTGTGTGCAAAATTTCTAAAAAGAGTCCCTCACCCACAGTGGTTTGATAAATTATTTCAAAGGAGAACATTCATAAAGTCTCAGATCAACACCACTCCGATCAGTTCATTAAAGAGATGGGGGTCATGGAACCCATCCACATGCCAACCTACAACCATTTTAAGACCTGTCCTCTAAACTTAGAAGACAACTTGACTACTTTGCAAATTGGATAATTAAGGATTTTGTAAATTCCCACAAAGAGGAGAGGGAAAGAGTCACACAAAGTTTACTGTCAAATGACTGTAAAATATCTATTTAAAATAATATTATTCTAACATGAACTAAAGCTTTGTCAATCTAAATAGCAATTAGGTGGGGTATTTTCATCACAATGCCCTATTCCTGATTTAGGTGTGAATGAGGAGTGCTGAAAGGTCTTTCTGATACCCCACAGATTTTAATATGGGCCTTTTTTTTCTTAAAAAAAAAAGATAAATAAAAATCCATGAGCCACTATCAGTGAGTCAAAGCAGCCATGATAGGATGTAGGGTGTGTGTGTGTGGCCGGCTGTTGTGTGGTGGGTGTGTGAGAGGAACAGAGACAGGCAGACCACACCAGGGTGTGTGGTTGTGGTGGTGGTGGTAGTGATGGGGTGTGTGTGTGTGTTTAAAGGAGGGGCAGACAGACACAGATATCGGAGTTAATGTAGAATAACAGAACAAGGGTGTATATGTGTGTAAGAGAAAGAGACAGGCAGACTACACGAGGCTGTGTGATGCATGTGTGAGAGAGAGAAGGACAGACACTGAGATTCTGTAGTTAATTTGGAGAAGACTGAACCAGGGTGGGGTGGGTGGGTGTGGGTGTGTGATTAAGAGAGAGAAGGAGAGATTGAGAGATGGAAAAAAAAAGACACTGAGATTCTGGAGTTAATTTAGAATAAAAGACCGAATCAGGGTGGTTTGTGTGTGCGTGTGAGAGAGAGAGGGAGATACTGAGAGGGACAGACACTGAGATTCTGGAGTTTTCTTATGGACCGAATCAGGGTGTGTGTTGGGGGGCTGGGGTGTGAGAGAGACAGAAGGAAGGACAGATGGACACAGATTCTGTAGGTAATTTAGAAAAACTGAACCAGTGTGGTGTGGGTGTGTGTGAGAGAGACAGACAGGCAGGCAGGCAGGCAGGCAGGCAGAAAGAGAGAGAGAGACTGAGAGAGGGACAGACACTGAGATTCTGGAGTTTAGAATAGACCGAACCAGGGTGGGGTATGTGTGCTATGGGTTTTGGTGTGTGAGATAGTTCAAACCAGGGTGTGCGGTGTGTTGTGTGTGTGTGTGAGAGAGTCCTGAGAGAGACATAGAGACAGACACCGGAATTCTAGAGTTAATTGAGAATAAGAGACTGCGCCGCACAGCTTTTTACCTCCTCCTGTCTACCCAGGACAAGCGCCCGGCTCCAGCACCTCAAGCCAAAACCACAAACACCCCCCCCACACCACCCCCCCAAGGGGAGATAGCGCCAGAGGCCACCCGGCCAGCGCGTCCGCCTGGGGAGCCCGCTACCCCGCAAACCCCGGGGCCTTCCCATCCCCAGAAATTCGTCCCCTCTTACCGGTAATTCACTTTAAGCCCCGAAAGCCTGGTTTGGTTTAAGGAATTGCAGCAAATCCGAGAAAATCAAGTCTCCATGAGCCACTCTCCTCCTTCTCCTCCCTAGGACGGACATTCACACACACTCATGGTCGCCCTTCCCTCCCAACCCCGAACACGTGCAGGATTTTGGGGGCCGGCCAGCAACCAATCCTGCTCCTACGCGCCTGCATGAACCCCTCGGCCAAACGTGCCCAAGGCACCAAGTGCATGTGCACAGTCAGCCTTCACAGATAAGTTCAGCAAAGCACGCTTACCCGCCCCCCCCACCACCACTCTGGCCCTGAAAGCGCGAAGGAGCGTGCGGGCTCAGCCCCGGCCCCCGCAGACAATACTCCTGCAACTCCTGCTTTCCCCGCACACGCCCCGGCGGGTCCTCTCCCGCCTCCCGAGGTCTCTACGGTCCCGCGGGCCCAGAGCGGGGGGCGTCCTGATGGTGGCTGGGTGTGGATTGTGCAGAAAGAGGAGAGCAGCCCACACCAGCGAGACTGCAGGCAAGGGGACGGGGTCTCAGTCCTCCAAAGCCGCCTGGACTCAGCTCCCCAAATCGGGGTGGAGGTGAAGACCCAGAGACCCGAAAGAGCGAATCCCGAGGGAGGCAGCTTTTCTGCACCTCTTCCCCACCTAGCACAGCGCGCGCACATGCGTGCATACCAAGGGGCCGTGCACCTTCCTCCTGTCCCCCGGACCTGCCCAGCCCTAGTCCCCGAGCTCAGCGGCCTGGACGGGAGGGCATCCATCGCGCAGCGCCTCCGAAGGGAGCAGAGCGCCGCGCTCGGGGGTGCCCACCTGAGAGCTGGTTCGCCGAGGCGGCCCGTGCACCCGCCGGCTGCGCCGTCTCCGCTGCAGGAGACGCTGTGGGCGGCCAGACTCCCGGACCCTAAACGGCTCCTCGCTCCCGGGCAGCGGCCGTCTTCATTTCCCTTCCTCCCAGCGGAGGAGCCTCCCACCTAGCCCGCAGGTTCTGCCGCCGCTGCTCACCAGTCTAAGTCTGAGCCGTCCTCCCCGCCCCTTTCCCGCCGCCCAGTGCAGCGCCGCGCCGCGCCGCGCTCCGCCCCCCACCCGCCCTCTTCCCCCCGGCCCAGCTGGGGGGCTGCGGGCCCCGCGCCTCCCGCCACAGATCCCAGTCCCGGGGGGGAGGCGGGTGAAGGGGGTTCGCCTTAACCCGCGCCCCTAAATCTGCTCCCCTCTCGCCCAGCCAGGACGGCAGTCCGCACTCACCCCGCGGACGGAGGTGTTGGCACCGCGCGCTGTGCCCTCGCTCTTCCGGCGTCCCTTCACTCCCCGCAAGCCTCTTTCTAAAGCCTAGAGGGTGCCTCGTGTCTTGAGGGAAAGGGGGCTGGTGAAGCGGGGTGGAGGAAACACGAGGGAGGAGGCGAAGAAATTAGCATGTCAACTGCCTGGGGATACAAGTTACTGCCTGCGCCTAGTTTCTGTTACATTAAATACCTGAATGTGCTGCTTTCCTTGTTAACAACCGCAGCAATACGCGGAGGCAGGACTCTTAAGATTTCCAAGCCTGCAGGGGCTCTTAAAAAATTGAATGATGCAGGAGACAACAGATTCACTCTTTTTGAAAAGTTACTTCACATATATGTGTGTGTGTGTATATATATATATATGTGTATGTATATATGGCCACATTTCTAATTTTAAAAAATAGTAAAATACAAATAACAGAACAGCTGTGTTTTACAGAAACAGATCCAGTGTGTATGTGTTATTTAAATCCTCTGTAATTATATTAATTGGGTTCGTTTAAAAGTGTATTTTAGGTATTTCTTGAGAAAACGGGCCCAGAATTTAGGGATTAGGAGCCATAAATTTTAATTTGGCTTTTTGCCATAGTTCTAAAATGTCAATTTCATGGAAATTACTAAATGTAGTTGTGTAGCAAAATGGGTCCTTTTTCTTCCATGTTGGCAACATTTTTA
Source organism: Smutsia gigantea (assembly GCA_032199065.1). NCBI lineage: Eukaryota > Metazoa > Chordata > Mammalia > Pholidota > Manidae > Smutsia > Smutsia gigantea. The sequence continues at coordinate 52,081 of JAVSCE010011197.1, forward strand.
GATTTGGCAAAGGACAGACTTTTTTTTTTTAAGCTCAAAAATAATAAAATTGTCATTCGTTTTTCTAGTGATGAAATATCTGGTCTAGCAGTTTTTTCTTCAGTGTTTTTCTCTTTGAGGCAAACTTCTTTTCTGTTTTCTCTTACATTTGTTTTCTTCAAAACTCTCTCCGTAAATATAAATAAAGCTATAGATGCCATGATTTTGGAGCCTTTGTTTTCTTTAAAGAACAATTAATTATAACTAATTATAACCAAGCTCATGATGCTAAATTTCACAGATTAACCCCGTTTTTTCAACTCTGCTTTTAGTAATTCAACCTAACACTCCAGAACCAAGAGTTTTTTAAGTTTCATCCTTTTTAGAATGAAATGTACACTTTTAAATTAATGTTTGGGATCAAACTTAAATTATTGACTTGACTAATGAAAAGCATATTCGAGGTGTATTTGTTGCTGGGTAAATGAGGACAAGATGGATGATAAACAGCATTCTGAAGAAGAGGCTCTGAAGCAAAGAAAATAGTCTTTAGGAAAACTGATGATCCCGTTTTCAAGGCAAGGATGACAAATACCGGTAATTATGCAAAGAATGGCTGCTGCCTCTCTTCTCTCTGCTTTGGTTTTGTGGCTGGGCCTGCCTTCATCTCTTTTGATCATCATAATAAAAGTGAAGTAATTCAGCATTCTGGTGACATTGCTTAGTAAATTAGCAATTTGAAAATGCTTTTATTACCTAATTAATCCAAGTAAATGCATCTGATAAATCTGATTTTACTCTTACATTTTTTGTGTGTGTGGCTCTGGAGAAACACTTGCATGAAATAAAAATAGCTAAGGCAAGCTGAAGACCATTTGTCAGCCAGACTCTTGGGTGTATGTATGTTGCAATAGACTTGATATGAAGTGACCTTTGGATCTTATATTGTATATCAGATATTGGTTATGAATTGCTCATTGGCTGCATCTTTAATGATTCTTGTGTGTTTACTTTGCCTTGCTTATGCCTCAGAAGCATATTTTATTTCTTTTTGTCTGCCTTTTTGAACCTACCTTTGCCTAAACTATTTTTGTTGTACTTCCGCCAAAGAATCAGACCCTAAACCATAGTTCACTTGACAATCATCTCTGCCCTTCAAGTTAAATCTCCCTTGAGGTCTTTGGTAAGAATCCAGCATGATTAAACATCTAAAATTGGAAAGAGTACCTCATCACGGGTGGTTCTAACTAAGAGATAACGATCAGATTTCTCAAAACCAGGAGGGTGTGTCCCATTTGAATAAAAAGAAGAAACAAAACCAGCAAATCTGTTTTGTTCAGGTCCAAACTAAGCCAAGAAAATCACAATTGAGATCCCTTCTAAGCCTGAATTATGTTAAGAGATATATAAACAGCACAATCCTAATAACTTTATCTGTATTTTCTTTCACCACTGCAAATCTCTTGTTCCACTGAGTAAATACCATTATATTTCACATTTTCCTTTTAGTTCCTGTGCTATTGAGAATTTTTCACTGATCTTTAAACAAGAAAGTGCAACTGGACATTTCAGCTGTCTCCAAGAAATTCACTGTCACCCTCCATTTGTTTCCAAAATGTATATATTTTAATTATCTGTGACACTGGTAAGGACAGATCTGACTGTACAACCGTGGAAAAGGAGTTCCCATGACCGGTCCAAATTCAAAGCAATGAGGTGGAAACCAAACGAATTTGGTGTAACAGCTTAGTCATATTGGCATCTCCCATTCTGATCCTCATTCCAGCACAAAGAGTTTTATAACGCATGAGCTTGTCCCTCTTGAGGAATGTTCTCTTGATAAGTATTTTAATATTTTTTTGTTCATTTACTCTTTGGGCCGTGTCACAACTCACAATGAGTCTGAATATAATGCATAGTCTTCTCTCCTTTCTTTCCTATGAATAACTGAGACTCCTTGTGCTATGGAAATATGTCCCTAGTTATCTCACTGGACAATGGCAGGGGGGCCAGTACCACCCATATAATGCTCAGATTGAAATGTTGATGCTCTAAGCTAAATTACTTAAAAATGTAAAAAAAAGTGTGTGCACACATTTGTGGGTGTATGTATGTATAATCCAAAGCTGAATATAAACCTGAATACTTGTAATAGGTCCTTCAGTTACAAAAGCCTTGGTAAGCAATCTCTTACATTTTGGGGGTATGTGATAAGCTGATGAATACCTCAATATTTACCTTACAGGAAAGTACCTTTTTCTGATCTAGATCTTCCCATAAATTTCCCAGCGCCAAATATTTAACCATATCATTCTGTGATAAAGGAAGAAAGGAAGGAAGGGAGGAAGGAGGAGGGAACGAAGGAAACAGTAAAGCCAATGTGACCAGTGTGACAGATAGGATGAATACAGGTATGACTGATTAGCACAACAGATGAGCACACCGGGTGAGTCAGATCATAGCTTTCTCCCCCATGGAAGATTTTGTTTTGGTCTGTTTCATGGCTGCCAATCAAAGCCTTATTTGAACACAGACAAACATTGTTGGTCATGAGATGTGGGTGTCCTCCAAAAAGAGACGTTGAAGTCCTAACCCATAGTGCCTGTGAATCTGACCTTATTTGAAAATAGGGTCTTTACAGATATAATTAAGATGTAA
>JAVSCE010011198.1:0-68330 GCA_032199065.1 Smutsia gigantea
AATTTATTAGTGTATTTAAATCAACCAGCTATTATACTGTTAATCTACCTTTTGGCCTTGTGAAAAATTCAGTGAGATGGTAGGGGAGGTGTTACGTTTTTCGTTGTTGTTTTGTACATGTCATATCAGTTCAGAAACAGAGCCAGGAAAACTGCCCAGATCTCCCCACAGCTTGCTTCAGGTACTTCCCGCTCTGAGATTATGACAGTCATTAGACCGGCTGCAAGGTGGATTCTGTTGTAAGAAGCCCAAGTACACAGGTTTACACTGAGTTGCTCATGAGTTCACAAAATGGTACTTTGTTGTTACCATGTCAAAACTTGTGATCTGTAGAGAGGCAGGGAAGTTGTCAGCCAAATATTAATACAATCCCTGAGAATACCAAAGGTCAAAGATGATCACGGTCAGAGCCCAGTAGGGGCAGAGACAGATCACCAGAGTCTCAGCTGGTGAAAATTCAGATGGGGCCAAGTGTCAGTAGGGGATGCAATCAGGAAACAGTGTTTCAGAAAAGGTAAGTTCAAGCGACATAGTCTAAGTACAGTGTGAGAACAGGGCAGCAGGGGCTGATGAAGATACGATAGGAAAGATAAAGAAGACTGTTCTGAAAAGGCAGAAATAAAATTGCTCAAGATGTTCTGTCAAAATCAGAGCCTCTGTAGATGGTTCATTCTCTCAGGCCTGGAATATTGCCTGCACTTACCAGAAAGTGCCTATGGCTGTATCACTATGCTTTGAAATATTCCAGTTGCCTGCTTCACTGGCTAACCATGAGCAGCTTATATCCCCAGTTTAATCCTCTTACTGTTCGGAGTACTTATTGTGCAAGTGGGAGTTTTCTGCCAAAGACACCATTTTCCATATGATATTTTCCCTCTATGCTTGTTGGAAGAAGAGGATTATATAGTTCTCCATCAAGCTCTCCTCCCCCGGCCACGGCAAAACATGGAGCCATGGCATGTCCTTGCAAGCAGACATCCCTCCAAATTCAATGTCACATGGAATGTCACCACGTTTTAGATTATGAAAGTTTGCCAGAGCAAATGAGTTTGAACATTCAGAATGACATTTGGATATAAGTAAACCTATGGAACATACCCTGATTTATTTAATGCCACACTTAGTGACTCTATGAGACAGGTCTTACTTGTATTCGAAATTATAAATAGTCATATTATTGAACAGTTATGAAACAGGGTGTTTTTAAACCATTTAACTCCATTTATAAAACACAAAGAAGACTTCCAAAAAATTGTATCCACACACACAGAACTGAATTTTCTTATTATGTAGCAGACTATTACATGCTATTGAATACGAAAGAGTGTTTTCAACACTAAAGAAAAAATTACATCTGTTTAAAGAAAGAATAGTTTAGGCAGTGTTAAAGGGATATTCCAATGAGAACATCCACATACAAAAGTGAATTAATTTGGGTCCGTTAAGTGGACTTCACTCACACTGATGCATGAAGAGCCTGCAAACTATACTAAATAAGTAACACGAACATTTCCCCCCCTTTGTCCTCTAGTGACAAGAGAAGTCCTCCCCAAAATTTCTCCACACACCATCCAGAAAACACATGCCATCTTGCCAACACACACCACCAATCAGTACCAATGACAGTGCCTTTCTATCTTCTCTCATGCAGTTCATCCTGCAGCAAGGCCTACCCCACTGGCAAGGGTCTTTTGTGCCTCAGAGCACTGGAGAGAATGGGCAGTCCCAGGGGAGGTGAAAGTGACATGTGTATGTGGTATCACCCTGGATTTGTTAGGCTCGGACTTTCTCTTGCCTCCGAGTTACCCACCAGGTTCACGTTGATCTGGAAGACAGCAGACATGGCACAGTAACCCTGCCTGTTTCACTTTCATGAGTACACGTCACTCCCAGGAGCCCCAGGACGTGAGGTACAGGCCACTCTTTCTGGTCTTGCTCTTCCCTGTGATTTGCACTATTGCTATTCTCCTCATTGTACACCAGTAGACGATGAGATTCTAATCCTGAACAAACGTTAATCATTTTCACAAGATGTTTCCCATTTCTAAAGGCTTCTTGTCTTTGAGTAAATATCAGTAGACTCACAAAAGAAGACTCATTTTGGATGATCAATAAATGCTTTCTGGTCACTAGAAGGGAGTTAATCCCCCAGTCCTGCAGATTCTGCCTCCGAAAGCTCTGCCCTCCCTGTTCATTCTGGCCACAGCCTTTATTCAGCCCCATAGCTGGCCTTCCCATCTCAATTCTGCCCCCTTACCTAGCCCTCCACACGTTGTAGGAATCTTCTGAACACACGGATACGGTGATGTCTCTCAGCCTATTATTCATGGCCTTGCATGGTCTCTCCCCAACCTACCTCACCAGCCTTATAGCCTCATCCTCCACATACTCTGCCCTGGGAAGCTTCTTTCCACTCCCAGAATGCATCTTACCTCATCCCGTTCAGATGCTTGCTTGGCTCACTTTCTTTCTTACACTTAGGATAACTTCAACAGGATCTGCCTGTCAGAATCCTTCTTATCTAACAATTAAATGAAAATCCCAGAACAAGAAGACATAGATACTCTGCCTTCCATTTCTCCACCTGCACTGTTGAATCACCTAATCCATAACTGAAGTTGCTAGCCATGGTCTTTTCTTCAGAGCTCTCATCACTACGAGCTATCATAGTGTACCTTTACTGGCTTGTGTGTTTACTGTCTGTCTCTCCCCCTACAGCATAAGCTCCAGCCAGGCAGGGCCTCTTGTGTGAAATTCACCTACGTAGGCCCAGAGCCTAGAAGAAGCACTCAGTAAATATTTGTTGAGTGAATGAATCTGCAATTGGCTTGTTTGCCTGTTGTCTGTTCCCTTCTGGCCAAAGACCTACTTTTCTTCCATCTTAGAATTGCCCTTTCCCTTCCTGGTGGAGGTGTTTTTCAATAGGCTCTGCCTTCCCTACCATTTCTACAGTCAAATGCCTCAGGCTAAAGTGGGGCTGGAGGGCTAGTTAGGTTATAAATTTAAGATATACTTTTGAGCATGCCGTCAGTCATCTATCAAAAATATAGTCTATGTGATTACACACACACACACACACACACACACACACACACACAAATGCACACATGTACATATGCAAAATAAATGTATAGGTTAGAGCATCATGGGCAGACAGAAGCACAGTGATGACACAAGCACAAGGGTGAATTTGCTTGAGTCTAAATATATGCTTGATGTAATTCTATCATACCCTGTCCTTGTTCATAGGCATATGACCCAACTAGATTTTTCTGAGTCTGTTTTCAGGGATTGATACACAATTCAGGAAACAGGATCCTTCCTGGACTACAGCTGCCAAGGAAGCATCTTTGCCACATAATCATGCCAATATAGAAAATAATAGGTCTAGGAAATGAAGGGAAAATCATGAATGCCCTAACTTGAACTCCGTAATCCAGCTAACCTTGAAACTAGTCTAACCTACAGACTTGGCAGTTTATGATCCAATCAATTCCCTTTCCATTATGACTCATTGACCAAGTCCTGATTGATACGCAAGTTGACTCAGAAGAGCTTACTAACACATCACCGCTTTTGTTCTGTTCCTCTGGATATGCAGATAATCAGACCTAAGGTATCACACATTTCATCTGCAAATTTTGTAGCTATTTCTTATCCTCCTAGTTCTTCTTCACTGGGGATGATACTTCCCTCAGCTTTTAAATGAACAGTTGTTTAAATGTGGGATGGTAAAAATAAGGGGTTAAGGGAAGGAAAAGAATTTAAGATGCCCCATTCTTCACCTGTCTCACATCAGAGACCACCCTCCGACAGGGCATTCAGTGGGTTTTTCCACCCAGTGCTGTAACATTAGTACATTAGAGAAAACCTGAGACCTTCTAAGAGATCCTGGTTGCTATGGGATAATATATATAATACACCCATTTCCCACAGAGGACAGGGCCGCCTGGAAAGCTGAGAGAAAGCAGGCCGGCTCAAAGTTCATCCACCTCATTCCGAGAGCCATGCAGCTGTGCTGTTGGGTCCCTGGGAGCAGTGAAACCGGCCCTGTGATGATCGAGGAACTCAACCCTAAGAGAAGCTGGCCAAGACTCTTAGACGGCTCAACTTCCAATTTGATATTACAAGTATCTAAAACCAACACTTGGAGAAGGTAAAATAAAGTGTCTTCTTTTGAAGTCAGAATTATAATGTATTGGCCTAACAGGTAAATATTGACTAAAGGAAAAGAGGATTATTGCATCATGATATAAGCCATAATTTTACACTCGGTCTGTGTGCTGTTACTACACATGAACTTTCTGTTCTTAGTTAAAATTGACAAACTGACAAAGAGTTCGTTACAGGAGATAAAACATGTAGGAGGCCAATGAAAACATATTTTGGAGGCTTAAATTTCACTCAGAATTCACAGCAGAGCCTCTCAAACCAGCAAAGAGAAGCTTTCTTATTCTCTCTTTTGGACCTTTTTTATGGAAACCCTAAGTAAATATTTTATTACATATATTTACATAATGTGAACTTGCAGAACTCTTGAGATAGTGGCACTGAAGTTTTACCCTATGAAAGCGAAGACATAAATCCAAAAGGTTATGTGGCATATGCCACCAAAACATTTAAGACCAACATTTGATGTTTTAAAAAGCACTGTATTCCATATAAAAGCATTGTTTACAATTTCTTTTAACATAAAAGTTCTCATCCACTGGGCCTAAGGTGAGTCCTGCAAGTTTTGAAGAGCTGTGGAAGCTGAGGGAGGAAGAGTCCCCAAGGCTGATCATGGCTGGTTGCACAGGGCCCACAAACTTACATGAATACAATGCTCCTTTGAATGAACTTGACAGGACAGCAGTACTGCTTTATCCAATTAAAACACTAATAGAACCTAAAGCAGGAGCTTAAAAACCCTCTTTTTTAATCCAGTCTTCCAGCCAGTTCAGCTACTTCCCAACAGTGTCTCTGCCAATATGGCCCCTGATATATCCTCAAGGGCAGGAGCTCACATCTTGAGGCCACTTGCTCTACTTCTGAAGAGCTCTGGTTGTGAGAAGGTGCTTCCTTACATGGATTTAGGATACACGGAAATGGAGCCTCTAGTTTATCCCAGCACTGGGCATCCATGGGAGGCAATTTCTCTGCTTAAGGGGCTCACAGTCTAAAGGGTCGGCAGATTGACCAATGCGGTGACAGTATCATATTACTAGGGTAATGTCAGAGGAAGGTTACAAAAACCTTACTGTATGTGAGTTGAGCTGAAATCTGTTTTCACTTCAGTGAGCAAGGTGGGAAAGTGTTTTCTAATCTATTCACAACTACATGAACGCAATGTTGACAGTGATGGTCACAAAAATGGTAAAGATAGCAGCAGTTACCATTTAATGTCCCCTCTGTGTCGGGGGCTCCACATATATTAATCTAATTTTGACAATAGCCATGTAAACCATATTTCATAGATGAATCACTTGAGGTTCAGAGAGGTTCCAAGTGACTTGTCCAAGGTTACCTGGCTAGTAAGTAATAAACCCTGGATTCAAAACTGGGTCAGAGTCAGAGTCTGAGTCTTTGCTCCTTTTATTACCCCCAACTCCCATGGTCACCATAACTCCAATATAAGATGATACAACCCAATTTTTTTGTCTCAATGAGCCACAACTCAAAATCCCTCTGATTCAACAGAAGCCACATTCTTGGCTATGCATCCAGAAGTCCTGTCAGGGACTTTCCCCAGCCCTGCTCACAGCTACATCCTGTCCGTGCAGGCTTTTTGATCCCCACTGCCAATTTCCTTTACCACTTGTAGCAGGGCCTGATTACAGAACAACCACTAAGCTATTGACTCTATTTCTATTTAATTGTAAGTCCTTAAGATCCAACAATTCTCCTAAATTTCTAGCTCACAGTCATCTTTAGCTGGGGGTGGGGTGACAGTCCTAAGCACTTGAAAGAGCAGTGCCTATTGTAGGTGGGAACATATCAGCTTCCCTTACCAGCAGTGAGACTGGGGCCTTCCAGACTGGGGTCACTTGAGCTCACCTTACCACCACACTGCTGAGGCTCGACAGTAATAAGAGGCTCTTCTTGACCCATGTGGACATGCCTTTTAATCTGGCACATAGGTGAACAATGCTACTAAATGTACCTCACCACCAAAAAACCAACAGCTTATGTCCAAGCCACTAATGGCTTTTATGTCACTAAAACCAAACCTTGTTAGGCCTGACCTTATAGGGCATCTAAGGCCTGGTGATCCCCCCCTTCTTGAGACACTCTTTCTTTGGCTCTGGGCTCCACTCTGAGTGTCTGACGTGACAGCTGCTCCTTCTCCGGCTCCTCTTCCCTCCTGTCCCTTCCATATTGTGTGCCTCCAGGCTCTGCCCCAGGCTATCTTCTCTTCCCATTCTGCTCTCTTTCCCTGGACTCTCATCCATTTCCAGGAGTTCAAGTGTCATCTCTGTGCTTTGGTCTCCACCAGCCCAGATTTTTCTGAGCTGCAGACTGACACGCACAAGTGTCCACTGGGACTTGCCCCTTAGCTGTCCTACAGGCATCCGTGTCTCACACCTGCAAGAGTACCCCCACACACACACCCCAAACCGCTTCTCCTCCTGTGTTCTCCATCCCAGGGAGGGCAGTCACCTCCACTAAAATGGGCACTACCACCGTCTAAACCTAGAGGGAACCCAGGCCTGGCTCCTCCTGCGGCCATTAGTCACTCTGGACTCTCCCTCCCATCGGCTCTCAGATAGGCCCACTGCTCCTCCCACCACCACTACCCTGGCTGGGACCACCCCTATTTCTCTGAGGGAAGATCTAACAACCTCCTTGTTCTCACTGCCATTTCTCAAACCATCTTCCACACCAAAGATGGTTCTCCTTCCAAAATACAAATCTGCCCATCCCCTCTGTATAAACCCTGCGGGGCCCCTGCTGCTCTCAGTCTGCAGCCAGACTGGCTTCCAAGGCCTCACTGGCCTGGCTCCTGCCGCCCGCTGGTCCTTCCGCTCGTTCCTTCACTCCCCCCTCTGCCCACTGTACTCTGTCCCTGCTTCCCAAAGATGCAATACTGACACATTCAGCACATGGGTCTTTCCCGGCCCTAACCCCAAACTGGCCACTGTGACAGAACTCAGAGCTGCTCGCACCTCTGACGCTCCACTGTTTGCCCCTGAAAGGTGTTCTCCCCACTTCTCTTCCTTCCAACTCCTACTGGTCCCAAACACCACTACAGAGTCCGCTTCCTCTGGCAGGCTTTCCTGGTGACCCAGACCACATTCACCCCCTCCCCCAGCCCTTCTTTGTCTTCCTACCACACCTTACATCCTCTCCACCCCTGCCACTGGCCACCTCCCCACCAGGGCTCAACACCACTTACTGCAGGTAGGTCTCAAGCTAGCTCCCCCACCCTCTGTAATCAGCACGAAGGGTGGGGAAAGGGTCGAGTGCATCGTCAGTGCCTGACGTTTACTGAATGAATAAAAAACAACATAAACATAGGTAGACTCATTGCCACTCTGGGTTGACAATGGTTGTAAACACTGCCTGGCCTAAGTGTGCAGAGCCCTCCCACACCAGACTCTTCCCAGAGAGCGCCCCATCTATGCTTGCAGACCTCAGGTGACCTAGGAATCACTCTTCCCCACAGAGTCCACTCCAGCCTCAGAATGCAATGACAAAAAAAATTTCCCCCTTTAAAAAAGCCAAAATATGTTTTAGAGTTTCTACTTGTTGGCCCATTCTACCTTACGGGGCTGCCCAGAACAGCCCACCTCTTTAGGGGTCGGCTGAGAGAAACGGGTGAAGTGGCAGGTGCCTCCCTGCAGGGCTGTGCTCTGCTTTGGGGGTATACCAGCTTTGTGGACCCTGGGACCTTTTCCCCTTCAAGCGAAATACCCACATGCTTGGGACTGTGTCACCTCATAAATCTCAATATCCTCGTCCACACATGTGATACCCTCCTTCATTCATCCAACTAACCAATCAGCAGATACTTATGCAGCTCCTACTGTGTGGCAAGGACTTTTCCAGGTGCTGGGGATGTACAAGTAAACTAGACTGACAAAACCCCTTCTCCTGTGGCGCTTACATTCTAGTGGGAAGAGAAAGACAACAAGTAAGCAAGTAAAGGAAAATATTACTTATGAGAGTAAGAAGGACACTGAAGACAGTAAAATCGGGTGGGTGATGAGAATGCTTGGGGTCTACCTTGGATTTAGTTAGGAAAGGCCTCTCTGAGGAAATAAACTAAGACCTGTGTGTCTAAAAGGGACCACACCACATGATGGTGTCCGGAGAACACTGCGGGTGGGAGGAGAACCACAGCAAAAGGCTGAAGGTGAGAGCAGGTGGGGTGCATCTAAGGAATAGAAAGAGGTTGGAAAGAAGAGGAGAATTGGGACCCAGGAGGCTACTGAGGCAGATGGAGCCCCAGTGAGAAATGCTCTGCAGGGCCAGGTGAAGCATTTAGATCTTACTGCAAGTACAACGGGAAACCACTGGAAAGTTTTAAGCAGAGAAGTGACACTGACTGATATGCCATATCCACTTTCTCCTTTTGTCACCTCCTCCATTCAGCATACCATGGTACCAGTAATGCAGTCAAAGGTCATACTGAACTGAAAAGAAGAAGCCAGAAGAAGACCACACTCTCTTAGGCAGGCAAACCAACGAACACACTCCTTCAGTGAAGTCATGTGCTTGGTAAGCAAAGGTAGATAATAAAAAGAGACATGACTTACTAAACACTGACAGGTGCAACACACGTTGGCTCTCTGGCCCTGCAGACTGGTTTCCATCTCGCCTACGAGATGGGAGCAGGATGTTCCTGTTTGGGTCTTCCTCTTGACCCTGTGGCCAGTCTTCCCAACAAAATGAGCCTTAAGAGAGAGAGCAGATAGTGTTCTGGAAGCTCAGAAAGGGTGATTCAATGGAGAGGACTGAGAGAAAGGGACTTTCTGCTGTCCAGATGACCCTGGCAGTGAGGAGCCTCACTCAGGGCCATACACCCAGCTGGCATGCAGGTCTTTGCCTTTGTTTGGTCCCAGAGAATTTTAGAGGTGGACTCCACAACTGAGAAACAACTGGGCTTGGATCACTTCGTAGTCACACAATAAACTCCATCCTTTAGTTGGAGTATGTAAATTCCCTCTGATTTTGGTGGCAACACTGATTAGGTAAGAGGGACAACTCAGACTCTGACATCTTCCAGTTCTGTGTGGTATCTGGTTATGTAATCAAACTCAAAAGTTGCCCACTGGTACAGCAAGCCATGGCAGTACTCCATGGCCATGACGTGGTGATGGTTTGAGGATAGTTCATAAACTTAAAAGGAGTCAAAGCAAAAAATTCTGGGACAGTAAATCTGAATATAATGCAGGGTACCCACATGTGAGGAGGGGGTCATACAAGATGATTTCTCAGTCCTTCTGAAGGTCATGATTTGAGGAGTTGGTAGATTGTCTTAAAAATTTTTTTTCTTTTGCCATTCAGCAAAGGGTTAAGGAGGACCTTTAGTTGCAAACTCCTTAGGTGGTGAGCTCACCTTCTGGAACTACGCAGCTCCGAGAATCTTTTTCCTTCATTATTACAAAGGCTCTACCAATCTGCAAGTACTCAGCAAAACTGCCCACTCAGCAGTTTTTGTCATGTTCAATCTAATTCTCAATAATCTAAGTTTAAATTTATGTGAACAGCATAGAAGAGGAACACCCAGGTAGTAAATTCCACTTCTCCCCTTCCAAATGATTTGAGCAATGGCCTCCTTCATTAACAGGAATGAGAACAAGGAGCTGAACATGTGAGGCTGGCACACCCAATGTCAAGGAATTTCCCGCAGTTCAGAAGTAGTGGGGAAAGCCCAGGTCAGCCGGTCAGGCCTGGGACACAGAGTGGAGCACAGGCTCATGAGAAGCCCGGAGCAGGAGGGCAGGCCAAGAGAGGAAGGAACACCAAAAGAGACTGAAGTCAGAGGGGCTGAGAAGGACCCTGGAAAGTTAGCAGGCTCAGATGATAAATGCTGGAAGTGTGGGCGGGTGGGGTATGACTGGGGTAGGCTGGCCGCGGCTTCAGGGTTGCTGGGACTGGATGATGGGAACAAGGAGTTTCACTATGCTATTCTACTTTTGTGGATGTTCAAAAGTTTCTATCCAAAAATTAGGGGGAAGAAAAGTTTTCCAAGGGCTGAAGACAAGGGAAGAAAAAGTTTAAAAAGGAAAAATTCAGTTACATAAAACTAGCTATGACTTTTAAAACAAAGAGAAGGCAACAGAGGCATGAGAGGGTTACCGGTTAAGAAGAGCAGTATTAAAATGTCCCCAGTGGGACACTCTGGCGGTTGAGGATTCAGGGACTGCCTTTCTACATTTACACATTTGTCATGTTTCCAGCTTTCAAAGGCTGGAAAAGCAATAAAGATAAAAAGTATAAAATAAAAAACGCAAACCCAGCTTAAAAATGTCTGGAAAGAAGTATATCAAGACGATAACAATCGTTTCTCTGAGCGGTAGGATTATGCATTTTTCTTTTTGCTTATATGTAAATTCTGATTTTTCTATCATAAATGGATTACTTGTTTTACAGTTTTGTTTTTCAAATGAAAACACACCAACTAAATGCTGTGTACCCCCTCAATCACCGCCCTGTCCATGGTTCCTCACCACACTGCAAGAGAAAGCACCGCTGGCCAGCCTGGGCAGAGGGCGGTGACAGCAGGGGACAGCTCACCTGGTGGCTAACGGCAACAAAGGCACTTTGTGGGCACGTTAGATCAAGGTGAGCTCAGAAAGGGAAGCGGCAGGACCTGGGCGTGCCCCATCTGAATAGGAAACTGCTATTTTCATGTCAGAATTGTGATTCCAGTGCGTAGCGGCTTGTGGCTTCTGTCACTACTTTCTAGGCTCAGCGTGCATGGCCAGGAGGAGGGATCTATTCTGCTTTCTGCCTGCAGACGTGTGGGGATGCCCAGGAGACTGACTCCTCACAGATGGAGCACCGAAAAGAGAATTTCAACACTCACTTGTGGATTTCTCTACAAAAGCCTCTCTATTACCAAGACACAATCACTATTCTCTAACAGCCAAATTTAAAAGATGTTCAATTTTCAACAATGTTTTAGGGAAACAGAAACATCGATATATTTAAATGCCTATTCACTAAACGTTAACGGTTATCAATAACCGCTTAATCCAATCCCAGCCCTCTGTTCAGCTGAAATTAAAGCAATTTTCACATTCACCTTGAATTCTGAGAAGCAAAACCTTTATATTCTGGTGACAAAACCCACTAGCTTTTCTCTCATTCTGAGGAAGCCTTTTGGGTTCTTGTTACTTTTCAGCATACCCAATTAGCTCTTGCTGAATCTCATTTCTCAGTTTCATTAATTAATCTCATTGTATGAAGGAGAAACTGTTTTCTGATTCCCCAAGGCTTTCCAAATATTTACAAATAATTATATCCATAATTTATGCATACTTACAATACGAATCACGATACTGACTGTCCCACCACAGGAGCTTATTGACTGTTTACTTTTTAGAGCACTCTGGTTGTACTGATGCAGTAATTCCTCTTAACGCTATGAGACAGACCTCTTCCTGCAGATGAGGAAACTGGGGCCCAGGGAGACAACTTGCATCACCTGGCTGCTGAGCCTTAGCCCTAACCATTACTTTATGGGATTCGCCCCTCAGTATCAGGTACTTGACTAACTCATAATTCCTCCTTCCTAACTCCTGTAGGCTACAAGGGCTCTCAAGGTAACATTTTTAAAAGGATCATTACATACACTTTGCAGAACACACATTTTAAGACAAGTAAGTAGAACAAAATATGATTTTTAACATGACCAAAAGTTACTCCTTTATGGGGACAATAATATTCACTGAAACAAAAACCTGGCTGTGCACTCCTGTAACCAATTGTCACATTCCATTTTTGAACTAGCCGTATATCAATTACAGTTATAACTCAGTTTTCCAGGTTTTTTTCATAAACTCAGTTTTCATATAAAGTATTCTGAATTGCCAAATATTCTAGGCAACTGAATGCCAACACTTTACCCATCAGTCCTTCATGGTTGGAAGACTTCTGGATGAAAATCCTCTATAAATGTATTATATAATTCCTTTTCTTCGTAACACAATATCTAATTCAGTATTAATAACTTAGGGTCATTAATATGATCATTTGAATTTTGCAATAGATGCTGATGTGGTACAGTAGGACAATACTGTCCTATTCCCAGAGACGTACTCTCGAATTTACTTGACACTTCTGTCACTAAAACGGAATTAAGACTGTTCAGATGCAAAACCTCCTGGCTAATTATAACACAGCTATTGATTGGACCTTGTACATACAAGGTATTCAAATATTTCTTGATTAAATGAATCATCTTCACAAAAGTTCAATGGGGTAGGTACTATAATATTCATATTTTACAGGTGAAGACATTCAGGCTCAGAGAGGTTAGATGATTTGCCCAAAGCCACACAGCAAAGGCAGAGCCAGGATTAGAGCACTGTTGGACTCCAGCAGCAGTGTTCTCAAATGTTATACCACAGGGCCACATGGTACAGCCTTTTCCTAAGGAGTTTTCATCATTCCACAGTTATTAGTTATCTCTTGACTTTCTGTTTCATAGTAGTATTACTGAAATTTAATTCAGTACTATACAATTTGCTCATTTAAAGTGTATGATTCAGTATTGTTTATATATGCAGTTGTGCGACCATCACGACAATTTTAGAACATTTCATCACTCCCAAAAGAAACCCCTATCTGTTTTCAGTCACTCCCTATTCTCACCAACCTTCCCAGCTCCAGGCAACCATTAATCTCCTTTCTGTCTCTACAAGTGTGCCTATTATGGACATCTCATCTAAGTGGAATCATACACTAAGTGTGTAGGCTTTTGTGACTGTCTTCTTTGGCCTAGCATAATGCCTTCCAGGTTATTCCATGTTGTAGCAGGCACCCATATTTCATTTCTTGTTATGGTTAAATAATATTCCACTGTGGAAATACTATATTTATTTAACTGTTCATCAGTTGATAGACATTTGGGTCATTTCCACTTTTTGTGCCCCTTTACTTTTTAAAATAAACTCTTTATTGAGGCATAACACATAAAGATACAAACCTTAAGCATATGGCTCAATGAATGTTTACAAAATGAACACTCAGGCAATCACCCCCAGTTCAAGAAATAGAATGTAACCAGAATTTCAGAAGCTTCTCTAGTGCCTTCCTTTCAGCCGCCTTTGTACCCACCAAAGATTGATGCTCTTCTGACCTCTACAATCTATAATTATAGATCAATTTTGCCTGTCTCTGCACTTTATATAAATGGACTCAGATAGTGTGTGTGTGTGTGTGTGTGTGTGTGTGTATCTGGTTTCTTTCGCTCAACATGTTTTTATGACTTCATGTCATGTTTTAAATTTTCTCTGCACCATTACTGTATATATTCTGTTGGGAGAGTATACCACAATTTATTCATTTTATTATTAATAGATACTTGCATTGTTTTCATTTTTGTTCTACTATGAATAATGCTTCTATGAGCATTTTGTACATACATATTCTTTTCTATTGGATATATATCTAAGAATGAAACTACTGGGTCATGAAAATGAATCTCTTCAGCTCTATTACATACTGTACAACAGTTTTCCAAAGTGGTGGTACCAATTCATATTCCTACTCAGTGTATGAAAGTTCTGATTGCTCCATATCCCCACTAACATTTGGTATTGTCAGCTTTAAAACATTTTTAGCTATTGTTAGGAACACAGTAGAATCTCATTGTGGTTTTAATTTCCACTTTTCCTGTGGACTAATGATATTAAGCACCTTTCATATGTTTTGACCATTGGCTATCCTCTTTTGTGAAGTGCCTATTCATCTCTCTTACATATTCTTAATAGGAGTCCTTTGCTGTGTGTGTGTGTGTGTGTGTGTGTGTGTAAAACAAATATCTACAAATATCTTCTACTCTGCTGGCTTCCATTACCTTAACGTTGTCTATTGATGAACAGAAGTACTTTAATTTAATGAAAGCTAATTTATCACACTTTTCCTTTAAAGTTAATGCTTTTTGTGTCCAACTTAAGAAAGCCTTTCCTATCCCAAGGTCATCAGGTTATTCTTCTATGTTATCTTTCAGAAGTGCTAAGCATTTCTAGAACAGTTAATATCTTACCTTTCACACTTAAATCTATGAGCTATGTGGCACTGATTTTTATTTAAGGTGTGAAGTAGGAGTCAAAGCTCTTTTTTTCCCCATATGGATATCTAATCGATCCAGCACCATTTATTGATAAAACCATCCTTTCCTTATTCAACTGCAGTGATACCTTTGTTGAAAACCAGGTGATCATAAATGTGTGGGTGTTTCTGGATTCTCTATTCTGTTCCCGCCTTGACTTCTGAACAGCAATTGAATATTTATTATTTTAGCATAACTACTAAAATTCTGTATCAATATCATCTTTTCCTTTTTATATTAACAACAACCTTCACTGAGCACTTACTTTTTGTCTGGCACGGTTCTAAGTGCCAGGGACTATTTCATTTACTCTACCCAGCAATTATAAATGAGGGATATGTGAGGCACAGAGGCATTAATTGTTTCCTCTGGAATATGGATTGTGCTTCTTCTCTTTTTGTCATACTATCTACTTCTGCAGAAAAGCATCAGGAGCATATTCAACTTTAGGCAGTTACTACTAATATCTTTAAAGCTTGGTTGTGATTTTGCAACAACAGGCATAAATGGAACTTTCTTAGCTTTTCATATACTCAGTATTTTGGACCTGAAGACACTTGAGAAATTGTCTAATCCAAGCACCCATATAACTGAGGAAAGAAAATTTCAGAGAAATCTCAGACATGCCCAAACTTACATGATACAGTAGAGGTAAAGGTTAGACAAGAATCCAGTTTTCCTGCTCCTATTCCAGTGCTCTTTCTGTTATACCATAATTGCCTCTCATCATGCAAGGAGTGTGTTGGATCATTGAGACTCCTGAACTGGCTTCCAAGTTTACCGTGGTGCCAGACACTTGGGGATCCCTGACTGACTGGTGGGTGCCAAATTATCTTGGCTTTAATGAGCAAGGAAACTGGAACCAATCAGCAAAGCTGGAAGCAGATGAACAGGGCACAGTCCAAATTTGGTTTAACAAGGTGCACTGAAACATCCATGAAGAAAAGAGAATTTCCAAAGCTCAGACCCCACAGAAATCAGGCTAGCAAGATTTGAATGGAACATAGGAATAAGACTTAGAGGGGTGGAGCTGTCTCTCCACTTAATCTTTCCACTTAGATTCTGTGTTCTCAAAACAGGAACTCATTGGCAAATATCCCAGAAGCCCACTTCCGTGCCAGAGGCCTTGCATGACTATTTGGTTACTTGGATTTTTTGAGTCAAGGTATAATTCAGTAAAAAATGACCATACAACAAGGACAGTTAAGATTGTTCACTCATCAATACCCCAGATAAATGGAGTAGACATGCACTTCCTTATGAGCTGATGCTGTATAGAATTTTTCATTTCTCTTCCCAGGTTCATTATCAAGGACTATACTATGAAAATAAGGTTTGTCTGAGATCAAGTACTTGGGTTGCCTGGGATTTGCTGAGGTCAGAATGCCCTCTGACATAAGAGAAAGCAAGAGGAAAAATCAATGTTTCAAAACTGGGATTAGAAATGACTTCTCATAGAAGAGGAGTGTAGGAGGAAGAGCATTCAAAGCACTGGGTATTATGAAGATGTCAGAGACAAAAGCCAGAAGAGTATCCAAGTAGAAAAATGCCCTGAAGTGGAATTTTTCTTTTCCAAAATCTATGTAAGAGTTATCAAAGGTTCTTTTCTGGAACACAAAGAACAGATTTTATACAGACTTTTTTTTTTTTGTGGGGGTTAAATTAAACGTCGCATATAGATCTCATTTTTAAGCTATATGGGGCCTATGTTTCCAACAGCTTATAGATTCAACTTTCCTAATTAAGTCTGAGTTGCCTCTTAAAGCACAGTGTCCAATATTTAGGAAGGACGTCCCTTTGAAACTTCGTACTTCAGGGTCCAGCTCGCTCAAGTACATGAACCAGGGAGAAGCATAACCAAAGGGCTAAGAATATGGCAGGCTGAGTCTGGGGATTTAAACCTAGGCACTCTGTCTGACGAAGTCAAATTCCAAAAGGCTAGGGAAGGCCTGAAACAGGACAAGTTCAAGACCAGTAGCTAGAAACTGAGGACAACGTGAGGTGAGAAGAATGCCTGAAAGGAGATGTATTTTCAGCCTATCTCAGGAAGAGAGGCAGGAACGTGCTGGGCTGCCCCTTGAGGGCCTCCGGAGAATATATGGGATTTATGTCTATATACATGTATTTGTCCCTGTGAGCCCTCCTACAAGGCAGGGCAGGGATGGAGCTTCAGCGGGTTCACACAGCAAAAGACTGTGGTCCTCTCACCACAGCACTTGAAGTAAGATCTGATTGTAAAGCCTATTTCCCTATCCAATGACCTAAGAGATAAGAGCCTAAATTCAGTCTTTCTGTCCCCTGTGAACCTGGGGTTTGTGAGGGCATGGGGTTTCAGGTGGGGCCCAGCTGAGGACTGCAAGGCCTGTTAAAATACCCTGCGCATGATGGGGAGTAGTGCAAAGCACAGTGGGGTGTGCTTGAAGTCACATCAGGTTGGGTGGTGAATGCAGCTACAAAAGGTGGGTGCATGCAGCAGGAAAAGGAGCAGCCAGATCTCCTATTAAATGTACAACCAAATGACCTTTGGCTTCTCTAAGAATATGGCAATTTTACTGCCACTGTAGCACAATGACAAGACAATTCTCATGTAGAGGCTTGCAGGGCAAGGCATGGGCTTATTCTTCCCCAAAGGGAACGAATGCCCCTAATAAGTGTTACTCTTCCTGGGAAGGTGCCAAGTCCTCAGATGGGAAATGTAAAATGATAGAAGTGGTTCAAGTCTCTTTCTAGAACCTCTCAGGTCTAGACTTTCAAAAGGTAGATGCTGGGGTGTGGGTGCCTGGGTGACACTCATTGTGGAGACAGGTCAGGGCCTAGGTGGGCCTGGATCTGGGGGCTGGGGAAAGCAAGCCACTTCTTGATGATTTATGTTTAACCTCCAGTGAAGTCCTGTTCGAAAGTTACAGCTGAGCTTCAGCTGTGCTTGAGGTGCTAAGCAAAGGTCTGTGGGGACCATACTTGGACCAATGTGGTAACAAGTTCTTCAGCTCATAAAGTCAGTGAGCAGAGGAAGTGGTGATTAGTAAGGAGGAAGTGGATGTTCAAGGGAACACCATCCGTGTGGTCCCTCTGCCTTCCCCGTCTGGGAATCCTTCCTCTACTGCTAACCTTTGGGAATCTGAGTTTCCTTTATCAGAGAAGGTGGTCTCTTTTTTGATGGCTTTCAAGGCTTTCAAGCAATTCTTGGCTTTCTTGTGGGTAGCCTGTGGGTCAGCATGGATCATATTTCAAAGAGTCAGGAGCTCCTTGACGGTGTGAGGAAAGCTGGGGCAGAAACCTTAGGTCCTATGTAAGGGAACATTTCATCTTCTGGGTGGAAGACTATGATAGGGTAAACTCAGCCGTGAGGAGGTAGGTAACTCACTCATCATTCAGGCATTCACAGGAAGCATAACACCAAGTATATTTTGATTTATGCCAGTCACCTGGCCACTGATCTGAGAGAGGAGGGTAGGAGGCGGTATTTAAAATTTCCAAATGTACCGAAGTTTTCTTGAGTTAAACATATTTCTGCACTTTTAATTGTACTATGATCCAAGAACATGATCGGTATGATAACTGACTTTTTGAAATATGCTTAATGGTTTAATACAAAGTCAATTTTTATAAAGTCTGTGTGCTTGAGAACAATATGTAATCTTCATTTGTGGGTATCATATTCTAGATATTGTTGTTAGAGCTAGCTTAATTGTTAACTGTGTTGTTCAAATTTTATACAGTTTTACTGGATTTCTTGTTTGTTTGAACTATCATTTCCTCGGAAAGGCATTAAATTAACCTACTCAGATGATGAACTTACCAATTTCTCCTGTATTCTGTCAACTGTTGTTTTATATATTTGGAAGTTATATTTTTTGGTAATATATGTTTAGACAATATATTTTCCCAATGAACTGACCCTTCTAACTTAGTGACTTTCTTTCCATTTAGTAATGTTTTTTATCTTAAAAGCTATTTATCAGACATTAATTTAAAATACACTAGCTTTTTTTCACTTTGTACATTACTGGAATAGCTTTTTCTACCTTTTAAAATTTAATCTTTGTGTCTTCATGTTTTAAGTGTGTCTGTTACATAAACAGCATATAGACAGGTTTATATAGTCTAACAGTCTTTGCTTTTTAACTATACAGTTAACTTTGATGTGCTTATTAATTTTTTGGCACTTTAATATGTGCTTTCTATTTGTTCTGTTTCTTTCTCTTTCTTTTTTTCCCTGTCATGTCTTTTAGATTGAGGTGCTTTTGTTTGTTTTTCTCATTCCATTTGTCTCTCTCTACTAGTTTGGCAGTTATTTACTGTATTTCTCTAATACTTAAAAGATATTTTGAAGTGTTTATGGAACATGAACAGTTTAATACAATCGGTATAGTATAAAATATAAAATAATGCAGAAACTGAATATTAAAAAGCATGTTTATATTTCAAATTCTGTTCCAAAGTTAAATCCTAACATGCCAATTTTTTTTTCAAACAATTAATGGATGGTTTTTGGAAAAAGACCTTTGTCCTGACAATTAATAGCACTCTAATACAAGAAAAATAAAATGATATCTAATAGCTGTGTTTGATATTTTGTGTCTACTTTTTAAGATTTTGATTTTGGCAGGACTAAAAGCAGAAGCAGGAACTTTTCTTATTCAAGTAAATCAATTATGTTTTTCACCATGACTTGCATGAAAGGCATGGTAGAGTTTGGTTGTCTTGTGTTTTCTTATGGGGAATAGAAAAGACTTCTATGGTTACAGATATAACAGATAATTCCCATTTTTTGGTTTAGTTAGTACTTGTACCCACAGTATATATTCATATAGTAAACCATCTTATCCTTCCCCATATATCTAAACATTTGTGAAGCTAATCTTCATAGGCTTAATTTAAAAAGCTTTCTCCTTCTCTAATGTAGGCACTTAATGCTATAAATTGTCCTTCATGGATTGTTTTAGCTGCCTCCTTGCATGTTTCATGACTTTTATGTACAATTACATTTACTAGAACTTTATCTTCAGCAAATTTTTAAGGCTTTCGTTGATGGTAACTCCTCCAGAAATAATATACTTTTATGATTTTTCCCAGCTTCTGGCAACACTGTCCATCTGGTGGCACTTTAAATAAATACTTGGGTTGGAATTTTATAGACTATGCAGATAGTATATTAATTTAGGTCTTGAGCAAACTGTCTGGGTCACTAGGTATCTGAAGATACCATTAAGTTAGCTATTTTAGTGCATACATCCTTCTTTGGTTATTTGCTTTTGTTTAACTCCTGGCTTCTAAGGACTTGCCATACTTTCTTGCCAGCTCAACCATACATTTTTAAAATATGCATCATTTTAAAGAGTTTTATTAAAGAAGGGTTTTCAGGCTAGCCATTCTACAATATTACCAGAAATGTAAGCCCTATGCCAAATATTGTATATCATATTTTTGTGCTTTTTAAAAAATACTTGTGCATTTTTCTGAGGAGAGAGTCCACAGCCATTGTAAAACGCTCAAAGGGATCTGTGACCCTAAATAGATTAAAACCACTACCATACGTTCTATTTCAGCCTTATGCAAACTAAAATAGCAGACTTTACCTGATGTTTTACAGATCTCTAGGTGAGAGAAAATTCTGTAAATAATCATTTATAGTTGATTTTCATTCTCAAAATGTCACCGGATTTCTACATTTTGATATTTTCTTGGCATGATCTTCCATATACCAACCTAACCTCCAAATGTTCTCAAAGGAGGGAAATGAAAACAAACTCATTTCAACTTTAATGTCTCAACACAGCATTAGTTAAGACCTATCTGTTACCAAAGGAATACTTAGATTTTTGTGATACCAACCTACTATATTTCTCTAAACCGATGGATGGAGAAGTGTCTTGCCACTGCAGATGTATTTAGTTGTTAACAAGCCTTTTCTTAACTAGCAAGCCTTTTATGAAAATAATTAAAGGGGAAAAAATCTGTTTTTTATATCACAAACTGGTTTTGTTTATTTTGCTTTGCTATCATGTTAGGTAAGGTTCATTCAGGCAGTTAATTTTATCAGAAAATTAGCACTCACTGAATTTGGAAATGGCAAGGATACAGACAGGAGGGAGATGGAGAAAAATGACAAACTAAAACCATGAGACAATTTGCTGTGGAATAAGAAGAGCAGTGCAGGCCATGACAGAGACTGAAGCAAGCAAACAATGGGGAAGACTTTGCCTGAGCTAGGCCAATTCCCAGAGCTGGACAACAAGACAGAATTCAGTGATCTCACACTACCACTGAGACATGATGAGACAGATTGAAAGACTCAACTGTGATAAGGGAAAGGAAACAGACCTGTTTTACAACAGCTTATGAAATAGGCCTATATATCAGCATATAAACCCATAGGCAACCAATAACATAAGGGTAGCATGGTGGAAATAAAAAAGGCAAGGCAAGAAACAAGACAGAGTGAACACTGAAACCAGGCTGCCTGGTTAGATTGACTAGATAAAACTGTTTTAAATACAGGGTACCATGCACGATACTCAGGATATAGAGATATCCAAGGAGACAAGGAAAAAGTGGAAAAAAATGTAGAAGCAATGATGTTTATTGCGGCATTAGAGACATGAAGAAAATGTGCTAATAGCATAGGAACAGTTCATTCTGTCAGGGTGAAAGGAAAGCTCTGCAGAGGTCTATCTTACTCTTGAAGGGGATTTCATCTGACACAGATGTAGGTAGGGAGGCCAGGCATTCTAAGCAGAGGGCAAAAGGCAAGCAGAGGCTCAGAGGTAGGATATGCAGAGTGCCATGGATATGCAGAGTGTGGAGTGCCCAGATGCCATTAGGGATTTTGTGTGAGTGTGTGTGCGTGTGTCTGTCTGTCCAGAGGTGAGGAAGGTGGGAAAGGAGACTGGGAACTAATCTGAAAGGGCTTGGATAACAAAGCTTCACTAAATAATGAAGCTTTGGACCATATCCATAGTTACAAGAGGATTTTCAAGCAGAAAAGTGCCATGATCTGGTCCTTGTATGTACATGACAGAAAAGACAACTGGGTAGCAAGGTGGAGGGTGGCCAGGGAGGATGTAGGGAACAAAATTATTGAAAAGGCCAAGACAACAGTGTGGAGAAAAGAGGAATTAAATGTCATTGCAGGAATCCTTAAAACAAAAATAAAAAACTTTGGTTGATTAGGTGACAAGTGATGTCTTTATAAAAGGAGGGGACACAGAGAAAACAGGCTCAGAGGGGAAGCAATGTCCCCGCACCCTTGTGCCCACCATGCTCTCCCTCCCAGCAAACCCCCAAATTTGGATCATTACAACTTCTGCTCCCACACCTAGGAGGCTGAGGATTATTGACGAAAATCATCCAGACTTGGTAGTGGTCCAGACTCAGCACACCTGAAGAGTGTTAGGAAATGCTCTGTGTGCTGGTTTCCAGTCAGCTCCCTGCCCTAGCCCTTTCACTAGGCCCCCTCCCCACTTCGCCCTCAGCAGGTTAAAGTGGCTGTTGTCAGGGGTGAGCACTCAGCAGCAGAGGCCCATTCCCTATGTCTTGTCTCTGTACCTCCAAAGAAGAGATGTTCACCTCCCAAGTCTTAGCCTCACTTTCTACTTATACTCTGAATTCATTCCCACCTTGTTCTTTAGGACCTTGCAAACGAATCAATTCCTCTCATTCCTATATTTTCAATTTCTCCTTTTCCAAAGGCTCTTATCTCTCAATATATAAACATGTTAAAATCACTTCCATCTTAAAAACAAAGAAAAAGCCTCCTCTGACCCTGCCTCCCTGTCTCCCACATCTGTCACAGCCACGCTTCCCATGGAAAGCAATCTCCATGCCTGGTTTCCACTCCCTCCTCCACGGCCTGCAGCCTGGCTTCCCCTCCCAGAAGCCAGCGATGCTAATTCCAACAAGGCCATTAGTGACTTGTCGGCTGCCAAGCCTGAAGACTTTTACATGTTCTCCTCTACCTGCTTTACGATGCTTCCCCATTTAGCCCACTCTGCCTGCCTCTCCTCCTTCTCTGCTTTGCCTCCACTCTCTCTGGCCTCACCTCTCAGTTGTTCTGTTGGGCACTTTCCCAGGGGTCCAGCCTAGTTTTCCTCTCAGTCTGTGACTTCTCTTGGGCCACCTCTCCAGCCCACGCACTGGGGACTCCCAAATCTCCATGTCCGGCCCAACTCCTTTTACTTGTCCCTTTGGTAATTTCTACCGGACTTTCTCTCAGGGACTACAAACTAAACCTGTGCTTATCTCATGATCTTTCACCCAAAAACCAGCTCTCTTCAACGTTTTCCATTGAATGGAATTATGTGCTACCCAGTGCCCAAGCCAGAAACTTGGGTGACCTTTTAGATTCTTACCTTACTTCCAATATCAAAAGTTTATTAACTCCTTCCTTCATCCATTCACTAACAAACATTGCCATGCGTAGGTAACACACAGTGCTCTGGACACTCAGGGTCCAGCAGTAAACAAAATGACGTCCCTGATCTCATAGTGCTCGCTGTCCAGTGGGCCAGACCAAGACAAGCACCTTAAAGAAAATCAAGGAGGAGGAGAGGTAGAGAAGATTGTGGCAGTGGGGGTGGTGAGGAAGGGCTTCCTCAAGATGACATTAGAGCAGAACCTAAGAGTGGTGGGGGACCTCGGAGAAGGGGGATATGGACAGAGGAAAGAGAACGCAGAAGTGCTGACGCGGGACAGCCTGGCATGTCTGAGGGACAACAAGGGGGCTACATGGCTGGAGGAGAGCAAGAAGACACAGGCTGTGAGGAACACGGTTGGAGTGGTGGAGATGGCAGTAGGTCACAGGAAGGGCCTGGGTTTCTATCCTCAGTGGGATAGGAAATCTTGGAGGGAGAGAAGCAGGGGAATGACTTGATTGGGTCTACATTTTGTAAGGCCTCCCTTGGCTTCAATATGTGGGGAAAAAAGGGCAGACACTGAAGACCAATTAAGAGGCTCCTGCAGCTGCCCAGACACCAAGTCCTGCCCCAATTTCCTTTCCTGGCTAATTCCTCTCCCCCAGTTCTGGCTCCACTGCCTCTGCCTCAGTTGGGGCACTTGTCACCTCTTACCAAGACCTTACCAAGACCATTTTAATGCTGCTGCTCTAACCCAGCTTCCTCATTGTTGCCAGTGATCTTTCCAACTGACAGTTTGGATCCTGACTCCCTCCTGTCGAAAACTCTTTGCTTAGCTTTACACTTGAGATCAAACTCCTGCCTCCTTAACAGGGCCTGTGAGACCCTCTCTTGACCGACTTCACAGGCTCCTCCTGCCCCACCAGGTTTCAGCCACACAGACTCTGGTTCCTTCTGACACCAAAGTCATTGTACCTCAGGCCTCCACACACTCTATTCTTTTGGTCCAAATGTTCTTTCTTCCCATCCTCTGTCTGACTCACTCCCATTGATTCTTCAAGTCTAAGTTAAAATGTTTCTGTCTCCCACCCTGCTTCCACATCTAAATTATGGGCCATTCCCACATTTACTTGTTTAATGTCACTGTTATAACCTAGGGAGGATACAAAACTTGACAAGTGTTTTCCTCTACAATATATCTAGCACAGAGCACAGAGCTTGGCCCTGAAGCATGTATCTTGCTTTTATTAAGGTATCATTGATATAAACTCCTATGAAGGTTTCACAAGAAAAACAATGTGGTTATTACATTCACCCTTATTATCAAGTCCCCCCCCATGCCCCATTGCAGTCACTGTCCATCAGTGTAGTAAGATGCCACAGAGTCCCTGTTTGTCTTCTCTGAGCTACACTGTCTTCCCCGTGGCCCACACACACCATGTGCACCAATCACCTGAAGCACATTTCTTGAATGGATGCTGTTGCTCTCCAAGTCAAAATGCTGTCTTCTCCCTAAAATCTAAACTTTCTATCAGGGTGAGAAGGAATTCCTGATCTCATCCAACTTTATTTACAACTATCACCCAACTTGAACCTCAGGCTCTAGGTATTCTAAGCTTTGTGTGGCTCCCTCCAGAATACCATGCTTGTCGCTCTCCGGGACTTGGCCCTCACTCTCCCCTCTGCCTTCCCCTCCTGAGCACCTGCAAACACCAGTAACGATTTGCTGAGCCTACTCTGAGTCTGGCATCTGAGGCACTGAATGGAGGGCAGCTAGAAAGAAACAAGATTAGCAAGCCAACAGTATTTAGAGGGTGATGAGCAGTGAGGAAAAGGTCAAGCAGGGAAGGTGGAGAGGAGGTGGGGGGGCAGTGAAATCAGAGGTGGAACGGCTAGGGAAGGTGACCAGTCAAATTTCCCATGCAGCTCTCTGGGGAAAGGGCTCTGGAGGCAAAGGAAATACAGTGTACAGGCTGATGAACATAGCATGAAGGGGGCTAGAGCAGAGGATCTGCAGACCCCCATGAAGAGGCAGGCAGAGAGAAGTGTTAGAGAAGACCGCTGGAGAAAAGCAGTCTGAAAACCAGAACCAAGAGTGAGTAGGGCCTTCTGAGTCCAAGGAAGAGAGAGTTTCAAGAGGGAAAGTACACAAGAAGCCAAATGCTACACAGATGTTTGGTGAACTGAGGTCAGGGACAACCCGTGTCCGTGAACTTTTGGAAGCAATGCTGCACAGGGACTGGGACTAAACAGGCAGTGAGAGAGTGGCAGCAAGCACAAGCTGCTCTTGCAGGGTGCCTTTGTGGACCGGAGAAGGTGCCAGTCCCTGAGGTGAGGCAGGGCAGGGACAGGTTTCACTGGACGACGGTGACATCGGTGTGGCGAGAGGAGGAAGCCAGGCAGAGGGGAATGAGAAGGGACTGAGGCGGGAGGCTGGTGGGGTGATCTGTCCGGAGGTGAGCACGGAACCCAGGGAGAGTCTAGCCTGCTGGCTGGGATCAGCATGAGCCTCTCCCCGCACCAAGCTCCACGACTCTCGTGCGCCCTCTTCCTTCCCAGTAGCAGATCCAGAGGCTTCAGCTCAGCTCTTTGCTCTTTAAAACTACTACTACCAACTCTGTTCCTCAGGTTCTGTGGTCTAAACCTGGAAGCCGGGGGCACAGTCTCCAGCTCCTACTTCTGCACTGCCTACAAAGGCCATGAGTCATGACAAGAAACTCTCAACAGGGGACAAATAAAACCACATGGGGAAGTTACAGCGTTTCAGAATTCTATGAAATTCTTACAGATTTTGGTCCTACTATTTTCTTCCTATTCCCTCGGACAGAGCTCCCAGTCCATCTTCCTCAGGGAAGGGAAAGCCATGCAACCAGGAGACCACAGGGCAGCCCAGGCAGGAGAGTGGTGCCCACTACAGCAGAAAAGGCAGTTAGCATTCCCGAGCCCCTGAGGCTGGATGATACCCATTCATCTGAGCGCCTTCTTATTTCCAGAGTATAGGACAGATCCTTCTTCCCTTGAGTCAGGTGGCTGGCTCTGTAGGGAAGGGAAATGTGAGCAGGTGGCTGGACAGAGGGGTGTGCTCTCTGGGCGGGAGTTTTGTGGTTCAGAGATGAAAGCAGCAGGGAAGAGAGACAAACAAGAGGAGTGTCAGTCACTATGGGTATCCAGCCCAAGCATTCCACCAAGACTTCTGCTATGCTGTGGTTAAGACTAAGGTAAACTCCTCAGAAAGCTCCAAGGATGAATGGATTTGTTTGTTTATTTTTATTCCTTCATCCATTCACTCATTTTTCCCCAGTGGCTTCTAGTATATTCACAAAGTTCTGCAACTATCTAATTCCAGAATATTTTCATCTCTCCAGAAAGAAACCCCAAACCCATTAGCAGTCATTCTCCATTCCTCCTCTCTTCCTAGCCCTAATTCTTTCATTTCTCAGGCCTGGTTAGGATAATCCTGCCATATATAATGGCAGAGCACTCATTAGAGAATAAAACATTAGAAAAACAAGATGCTACTGAAGCAGATAACACTGATCTCTTGTAGGATCTGTTGTAAGTCTGAATAAAGGTGACTTGTCTGGCTGACAGTTTCCTCTCTCAGATACTAGAGCAAAGCAATAAGGCATGTTTAACTGAACTGAATGGATGACTATTACTCTGGACTCAGGTCTGCACATTAAGGAGAAAGTGGCTGGGAGAGTCGCCATGCCATGTCCTGACAGCCAGGGAGAAGTCTGCATACAGGCTGCCATGTACCTTAGAGCTCATGACAGTAGAAATGATTCCATGATATGGGAAATGGGCTCAAACTTCAAAAGCTATGGTACATGGAGAATATATAGGAAGCTTAGCTGAGAGGCTGTGACTCCGAAATACATGATAGATGTTATCTAGTATATGACAAGTCATCACTTGAGAAATAAGACTTGTTCTGTGGGGTCCCAAGAGGCGTAAATGGGACCAATGGGTGGAAAATTACAGGAAGACAGCCAGATTTCAGACCATTACAAGGGAGGACTTCCTAATAGTCAATCTTAAGGCCGAATGGGCTGCCTATAAGGTGGAGAGTTAAAATGCAATCTGGATATTCAATAAGTGGATGCTGTAGAAGTAATTTGAAAAACAGAGGGTGATGTGACAACTGTGGCATTCCCACATGAGTAGTGGTCAACTGTGAGGTGTGTTGCAAGTGATCTGCTACATTAATAAAACACTGGAGTGTGTGATTTACTGTCTTCAGATTCTGGACTATCATTACAACACTGCTCTTATTCACTTGCATTATTAAATATTTTCTTGAGCAAAAGTGAAAGAAACCAGTTAAAGTTAGTGGGTTAGGTAATGCTCATGGGAATGTTCCACTCAAGTATGTTTACAGGCTATAGGAGGCAGAGAATTACCTGGCTGGATGACTAGTAGATTCCCTTCCAGAGATGAGAGTCCTTGAAGGCAGGAGGCACCCCCTCCTCAGCCTTCCAACCTAATCATGACCTACTGGAGAACAGGTGTGGTGGGTTTCTGTAGAATGTACCTGAAGACTGTAATGTCTAATTCTCATACCTATGGGAGATACTGGTAACAAGTCCTGGGAGTACATCTAAACTTGAATGGGAGAGTGAAGACTAAGTAAGTTTCTTTGTCGGCGTGTTTTATTTTCACAGAATAGTCATTCAGATGACTTCAATGGGACCAAAGGAATGCTCAACTTTCATATTTTATTTAAATAAAAAGGGTTATAGATTATGTAAATATGTCCAGAAAACATTATTTGCTTTTTAGAACATTAAACATTTTTTCCTCTAAGCAAGAACTGACATGAACTGGTAACTAAGGGAACCTGAACTTAGCCAACCTCACCCTAATCCAAACTGGAATTAACTTTCACTTTTCATCTCTCTGGATAAATGGCTTGGCAGAAACTGCTGTCACAAAGGCCAACTACAGAAGTGCCACCATAAAAACGCTTAACTGACCAACTCAGGCCTTTTCAGATTCTTCCCTGACTCCTTTTCCATGTCCTTTTTCTGCGGCTCTGCCGAATGACCAGATGTTAATTACTCCTCTGGAATGCAAGAATAACCAAGCAGATGGAAGGTATCTGATCACCTGGTGCAGTGTGCTACTGGGCAGCCTGGGATTTCTGGCACCTCATAACTTCTTTTATTACAAAATTTTTTTATTATAAAACTAT
The DNA here is from genome assembly GCA_032199065.1 of Smutsia gigantea. Lineage (NCBI taxonomy): Eukaryota > Metazoa > Chordata > Mammalia > Pholidota > Manidae > Smutsia > Smutsia gigantea. The sequence continues at coordinate 27,815 of JAVSCE010011198.1, forward strand.
TATTACCACATTGTAAAAATTTGCAAACTAGAGAAAAGAGAAAAAAATCACTTTATGATCCCATTATCTGAATAAAATCGTTTTTTACATTTTGGTACGGTCTACTTTTCTTAGTGCTCTCACAGTACATAGTTATATGGACAGCATATATTTAGCTTATCTGTACCCTGCCTCCTCTGGAAAGGATTTGCAGCAGCTTATATAAATGCATATCATCAAACAGATAAATTCCACGTAGACACAGGTTTTCTCTCAACCAGCTTATCCTCTTGCATTTTGGTTTCTAACTTGTGGATTCCATTTCCTCATCATCCAGGTTGAAACTTTTGCCCTGTCTTGGACTCTCCCTCAACTCCAACATCTATGGCCTTTGCATCTCCTGTTATTACCCCTCCCTCACATCTGTCCTTACTACCCCCAGCAATACAGCTACCACTGCCAGTCCAGCTTCTTATTACCTATATCCCTAAACAATTACAATGTTTCTCTGCCTTTTCCTTCATCTTGTACTGCTAAAATACTTCCCTGATTTTGGGGACTCTTCCTGAACAAGAGATAGAAAACAATTGGTTTCCAGTTAACTGACAACATCCTTTGGTCGGAAGTGTACAAACATGTACAATTTGTTCCCAACCAATTTTTCTGCCCTATCTTTTAACACTTCTCTACATGAAACCTCTGCTGGTAACCTGGCACCCTAGGCATGAAACACAGTGCACAGAGTGAGTAGGGTAGGTTATGGGCTTGCTCCCTGGAGTCTGTGCAAGGGGAACATCATCCCGGCCAGCCGAGACATAGTAATATTTTCAAGCATTAGACTACAAACAGAGCAGGGCTGTGAACCTGGAGAGGAGGGAAATGCAGGGAGGGAAGCTCACACAGAGAGCAATACGCCCAAACCTTTGCACTCAACAGATACTGCTCAGAATACAGGAAACCAAGCCAGTATTTGCTTTTTGAAGTAGGCTGCTCAAATTTTTTATTTGAAAAATATATAATTCCTTAAAATTTCCATGGGAACTTTTCTTTCTTTATGCTTTACCTTCTTTTCAATTTTCTTTTGTTGAAAATAGTGAGCAATCTTGCCCACAGTTTCGAGGAAGACTCCCACAACAAGAAGATAAAAACATTTTTAGGCAATAATGTTTTCTGTTTCTCAGCCTTTCACCTACTAAGCTTCACTGCCTACTACAGTAGAGAAGAGATTACACCCTGAGCCTACAGAGCTTTGCGTCAATGACACAGGCGAACACCTATGCAATGTTTTAAAAGACTGGGCCACTGGGCCATCAACACTCTGCAGCAGATTGAAAGGACAAGGGTGGATACCCATCATGGGCAAGCCCTCAAAGCCCATGTGGGTGCCAAAGCTGTATGGGAGAAAGACTAAAGCCAAAGCCATCACCCAGACACCACCCTAGAGAGAGGAAAGGAGGGGCTGAAGACTGTAAGCAGCACACCTGAGGGACATCAGAGAGAGGACTGCTCAGGTTTGCTCTGCTCACCCCCACACGCTTTCCCCTTCTCCCTACTAGAGTATTCAAAGATCACTGGCCTCAAATCCCACTTTCTCCTGCTTAGCTCCATGCCCAAAGAATGTTTACAGAGTCCTTAACAGCTGCCTTTCACAATCTGCTGGGTAGGTGAAAGCCTGCTGGGAGCAGCGGCTTCTCTAGCTCAGGCCTCGAGGGGCAGAACTCTGGCAAGGTGTTCCTGCCACCCGAGCTGAGCACGCCTTTGTATCTCCTCACTCTGTTGTTAGATTTGGGTAAAGAACTTCTCATGAGCAGAGCTCTGGGGCTTTCCTCTGTATCATGACACCCAAACTGGAACTCCCGGGAGGACCAAGGCCTGGAATTAATTCTGTCCTCATTGCTGCCTCTTCTGAGGCCTGAGAGGGGTCCCAAGAAGAGGCATTTCTTATTCTCACCTTCACCAAGTCACCACAGGAACACAATCTTTAGGTCACATACTTGTACTGAGGGTTCAGGGGCCTATGACAAATGCAGGAACAAAGCAAACTCAATCTTGCATACTACACTGCCTGGGGAGGGCACGCAGCCCACTGACTGCACACGTCTGCAGACTACCTGCTACCCAGAATGGTACAGAAAGCTCCACCCTACCATCAGCGAGTGGCTTGCAGGAGAGGGCGTCATCAAGGTTGTGGGCAGTTGATGGGTCAATGGTGAAGATACAGTCTTTCCTAGGAAAGATTGAAGATACAGTTAGCAATGCCCCAAGTAACAGAAACTGTACCTCACAGACTATAGCTTGAACAACAGTTATTTTGCCAACATGCAAATGGTAGGCAAAGTGAAGAGTCACTTCTACAATGTCTCTGACAAGGGGATCTTTAGTAAAATTTGAGCTGGGAGAGAGACAAATGGGGGAAGAAAACAAGGCTCAAGACTGTCGTTGAGTGCCTTTCCCTTCCTCTATGTGAACTAGAACCTACATCTCCCTGATCCTGAGCAAGAGTAGGTGTACACAGGTGGAAGTGAGACAACGTCCACGAGATAGGCTTCCCAGAAGACGACCTGACAGGAGGGCAAGCCCCTCTGGCAAATTACTCTCCGGTGATCAGTGCTTACCTGCACTTCCCTTTTCTTCCAGGGCCGATGGGAACCTATCCTTCAAGGACCTATATGAGGATGATTTACTGTTCTTTCTCCTATTTTGCAAAAGTGGGATATGCCAAGAACAAATCACCTGACTTGTGACATAGGTGACAGGACCCAAGAGTAAGTTTTGCAAAAAACTAGATGCCATAGAGAAGCCATAATACAATTCTACTTGGGAATAGCCCTAATCAGTATGTTTCCATAGACTAATAGTCCACGTCCCCCAAGCTCATGTAACCAAGTATATCCTATGCCATGTGTCTTCACATAGTATCCCTGTGCACACTCTGAATTTATGAAGCCCAGGACACTCTCATCTTGCTTTAGAGTTTCCCAAGTAACATGCCCTACCCAGACCACCCATTCCTACCACGTATCTACCGGTGAACTGCAGTCTGTCCTCTATTCTCCACACCTACTGCCCTTCCCAGCCCAGGAACTGGTTTGGAGGTTGGGGTGTCCAGCAAGAACCCCTTGCTCCCCACATGGTGGCCCTTGAGTCAGTGCTCCCTGCCTCCACTGGATTCTTCCCAAGTTCTTCCTCTATTTCTGACAGGACCAGCAGGGCCGCTGCTGCCATGCCCCAGTCTCCTGACTCGCTGGCACTGATGATGGCAGACAGGCCGACACTCAATTAGACCAACTTTGTTCACAAAGACTTCCTCCTTGGGTCACTCCTCTGCTCATAACCTCCCCAAAGCCACCAGAGGCTGCTCTGGGCACTGGTGGGCAAAGTTCTCAGGACCTTCCTTCATCTCTCCCCGTACTGCTCATCTCCCTTCCTCCTAATAACCCAGACAGCCCTCTCTGATCCCTCACACTGATCATCTCACCACAATACCTTGATTCTAAGATAGTATTGATTCCAAGATGCACTATCAATTCAAGAATAGTATTTTTGGGAAATAACTCCCAACACATTAAATATGCACATCGATTTTAATGTACTTCAGTATTTCAGACATATCCAAATGTTAAAAAAAACTCTTAATTGATAAGTGGATAGATAGATAACCAAACTATGGTATGTTTATATAATGGAATACTATCTCAACAACAAAAAGAAACAAATTATTCATACACACACAACTTGGGAAAATCTCAAAGGTATTAAGTTAAGGAAGTTACTCTCATAAGCTTATATAACTTATGATCCCATTTATATGACATTCTCAAAAAGACAAAATTATATGACAGAGAGAAGATCAGTAGTGGCCAGGGGCTAGGGCAGGTGTGACTATAAAGGGTGCTTATTCTGGGGAAATAGAACTTTCCTATATCTTGTGGTGGTCGTTAGTTAAATCTACGTATCTTAAACTTCATAGAACTACACAACAAATAAAAGGCAGTTTTACTGCTTATTAATTTAAAAATTAAATATTTTAAATGTGCTTTCTGAATTAAGGAAAGTACAAAAATATGTTAATTGTTAATAGAGTTGATCCATGGGTGCTGGAATTATGGATTAATTTTTTTCCTTTATACTTGTCCATATTTTTCAAATTGTTCACTACAATTATGTATTTCTTTTATAAATGGAAAAAATGAGTACTGTAAAGAATCTCCCCCTATCAAAAAATAATTACCCATCACAAACACAATACAGCTTATAAGTGTGTTTAGTAATCTTATAGACTCAAATTGTGTAACAGTTAATGGCTTTAAAAATTACTAATCTGGTGATACTATGAACTCACAGGTACACTACCAGAAGAGGGTAGGGAAAGGTAGGTGCCACCTAGGTGGAAGGAACAAGAACATTTAGAGCACAGTCCCAGGAAGAGTGGTTTATCAGGAGATCTCTTCTTACTAATTATTTCAAGAAGAGGCACCCACAATGTGGGGAACTAAATATTGAGGTCTCAGGATATAAAGAAATAATTTCTGTTCCATTATATAAAAGAGGTCATATTATGCCAGAGTGCCAAAGGAAAAGGGAAATACTCATGTCCCCTGGAAAGCCACCTTCCTGAAGACTGTCCCAGTGCTACGAACAAAGGCTGTCACTGTCAAGTGTTCACTGAATGAATGCATGCATGCGGACAGCAAGAGAAAGGGAGATGAAATTAATCCTGACACCACAGTAATGGACTCTCTAAATTGGTGAGGATCTTGACTTTGATTCACAAGGTTAAGGAAGGGATTGTTTGCTTCCTGTTCCTTTCTGTATCCCCAATAAAAGCTAGCAAAATGCTTTATATATACAGAGTACTCAATAAATAAATACTTGTTGAACTGACACTGAAACTTGGTGGTAGGAACATTTTGATCCTTTTTCATCACAATGACATCATAAGCTGAAAGAATATCCTTCTAGACAAAAATCAAACAGAACACTCTGTTAGCTCAGTGACTGACACAATTTACTGGTTTACTTGGAGAACTGACTAGGAAGTTATGTTTTCTTAAATTAAATGGTTCTGGGTATTCTGACTTTTATTTCTATGAATGAGTTATGTTTTCCAGCCACAAACTGATACAACCATATGTGACAGAGTAAAACTCTATGCTTCAATTATTAGTTTGTTAATGTCTTCTTTGAGAGGAACCTACAAATTGTTTCTGAGAAAAATCTTAGACTAGCCTGTAAGTGTTCAAACGAATTCTCTACTACTTTTTCTTTTTACAGTCTTAAACCAAAAACATAAAAGTCTAAATTAAAACAACTGTGATTAAATCAGTTTGGGACACACTGAGCCAATTTCTTAATTGTAAGACTCCTCAGAGCCTTGAATATGCTGGTATCATAAAGTTCTTGCCAGAGCCATTTGACCTTGGCACTTTTTTGTGACAGAGCATCTCCCAGACACAAGATTCCTCAGGAAAGTACCCTTTGAGAAGTGATAAGCTGCAATGAAACCCCCTGCCCAGGCCTCCAGTGGAGTCCTTGACCTGGATACGGTCTTGCCACCAAGCCTATCCCAAGGGCCACTGCAGAAGTCAACAAAATGGCTCTGCTATTGTAGGGAAGCTGAGGGCCTTGCCCATTTTATCATTCAGTGTAGTCCCCTTTATAAGCACTTATGGGAGAAGTTCATGACATACAAAGACTCTCTTCTTCTCTGGAGCTGATGGTTTGTTTGTATTTGACAGACATGTGAATTTTATCCTTTCACATTTCCCTCTTTGCTTTGACTACCAGGAAACTCAGAAAACATTGTGATTTACCTCAAGAGGATCTTATTTATAGTTGGAACTTTGTGAACTAACCTTTATCCTGGCTGTGCCTAATTTTCCTACTCACACACTCCTTTTGTCCATATCCTAATTTTTAAAAAATTCACTACATTTTATGTGTATGTGCAAGCTGCCTTGAATCACTATCATAAAAAGCAGGGTATAGATAAATACATATGTATACTGAGGGGTTACAGTATTTCAGAATCATGTGTTGTGGGGATGCTGAAAGAAAAAGACATTCAGCATGAGCTACTAAGAAAACTAACTTCTAGACAGAGTAAAACTTGGAAAGCTCTCAACAAGTATTTGTACTGTAGCAGAAGACTCCAAACTTGCTCTTCACTATGGAAAATTGGGAGAGGCAAGGGAACAGTGAGTGACCCTGACAAACCCCAGTCCTCAGTGCTGATAGCCAGCAATTTAATCTGTTGTCATCACCACAATTATGAATCTGCCATGATGTGGTACATGAGGGCTCCTTCTGATTATGGGCCACAGCGGCTGGGAGTTGCTGGCCTCAGCACTTGAGAGCCCGGCCCCATGGGGGTGATGCACCAATGCAGCTGTTACACTCTGTTAACATGCTTGGGATTTTACTGGCTCCTTTTCTGGAAGGCTTTGGTCTCACAACCTGCAGGGAGCAGTCTGGCCTGCCAGCTTTTAAAACCTGTGAGACCAAACATTTAAAGAGTTCCGCAACAATGGTTAGAAAGAAGCTAACCCTGACCCATAGAAACTGAAATGCCAGGTGGGGGAGAGTAAGCCTGGGCTCCAGTTCGTGAGGCTGCAGAATTCCAATTCAGAGCAATGTTATGTAACCGAAATTTCTGAAGGCACGTGACTGAAGGGCTTAGTAAAACCTTTTAAAGTGACAGAAAAGTTGTTTCACTCAAAGCCATTGGTCTGAGAGAAGAACACATGAAGAATAACTAAAGGCCTCTTTAATCCCTTAAGACTTGGCCCAAATCCCAGGAAATAAAAGCATAGAAAGAATTTCTGTTCCTCTGTCACTCACACACTCTTCTTTTGACCCTGTGTCCTCTTCTCCCTCAAGGTACCAATAACTACCTCTTTGCAGGTGGACACAGCCACCTAGTCTCCACAGCAACATTTATTCACCACTTGGTCACTATTCACCTCACCGGATTGTGGCCATGGCCCCCATCACATCACAAAAGTTCTCTCCCCAAGGTCATGGATGCTGCCAGGTTAATCATCTTAAAGCACGTGTCCTGTCAAAAACCCTCATCAACTCCTCATTGAGTAAAATAGAAATTCAGCTTAGAATTCAAAGTCATTAATGATACAGCCCAACCTGTGTTTTTCCAGTTAGACTGCACACTCCCAAACATGTACCTTATGGGCTAAAACCCTTTTTCTCTATCTTCTAATCTGTGAAACACTGTTCATGCTATCCTAACACTGGGACGTTGACCCCACCCATCTCCGATATTCTGACCTACCGAGCTTCTAAAGGTCTCACTACAATGTTATCTTTTTTTCAGGGAACCTTCATGGATCCATAGAGTGGAAGGCACCTCCTCCCACTATCCTGCCCATCCCTATGGCCTGCCCCCTCTGACGGCACTGGCCACTGCTCTTGGCATGCTGGTGGTTACCTGTGGACATGTCTTATCAGGGTGACAAGGCCAGGGGCTCCTGGAGGTTGGGCTTTGCTACTGGCCTGTCTCTGTAGCCCCTGCAGCACACTGAAGGCACCCATGTAATGAACAGCTGGTGCATAAGTGAATGAAAACATGACCCAAGGGCTCACTTTAGCACTTTTTCATTCCATTTTGCCACTGTGTCTTGGGAAATACACTTAAGATTAGAACTCATGACCTCCTGGCATCTAACCTTGTGGTCACACCACAGTGTTACTGTTTCCAAGGCTGTCCTTTTCTGTCTTCATCCCATCTTCTTTTCTCATAAAACAGTGTTTTACAAACTGTGGTTCAGGGACCATTTCCAGACTAACAAAATTTATAGAGGCCCTCCTCTGTCCATGACTCTGGGTTTGTCTCCTTGCTAGCAAACAATTGTAGTGAGAAGGATCTAGGTTAATGATGGTGAATGGGTGAAAAGGAATGGAAAAAACTTGAGAAATAACCTTAAGAGGATAGAGAATAAAATTTTTACTCAAACGCTTTCTTAGATTAGATAGTAGAGTTTACAGAGAAACCAGAAAGTTTTATGAAAACTGTAGCTGGAAAGCAAAAGCAGAGCACTCGGCCATGGTAGCGCGTCTTTAAGGGGCAGCAGGAGGACAGCCCTGCCCCATGGGTGCCGGGATGGTCAGTCCACTGAGATGCTGAAGCCATCTGAGCTCTCAGGTCACCCCAGCTTTCCACAGGGATGGGCCCACCTCTCCTCTTGCAGGCAAAGGTAGAGGGTAGTGTCTTTCAAACTGAGGCCTACCCCCGTGGTGCAGCAGGGCTGGACCTTTTATTTTTTTCTGATGGCAGCTGTGGATATGTTAATACTCTCACTCAGTCCTATGGCCAAAACAGATGCTAAAAAGGCTGACACGAATCACAGATTTTTCAGAACAGAAAAAGACTAAGGTCTATTTAAAGTGGAGAGAGACCTTGGTCCATCTGTCCCTCCTCTTCCCCTGTAGTGATAAGTAACACACGAGGCCACAGACTGAGCAGAAAGAATGGAGTGCGGCAATGCTCTGAGCAGGCTCTTTTCACCTGACCAGGGTTTTAATCCAGGGTCCACAGAAGGTCTACCTCAAGCTTTAGCAAAATTCTAGACCAAGTGAACATAACTATTAGCTTACTTTCTAAAGGAAAGTGATAGAATGAGATCTGAACTGGCTGACATGGTCTCCCGTTACATTCTTTACTCACTCACTCACTGAACTTCTCATCATTCTGTGCCTCCTTTATACCTCAGAAAACAACACTCTGGAGCAGAGGCCATGGGACAAAGCTGGCCTGGCACTGTGGGAGCCAGAGACCATGGCATGGGCCAAGGAAAGCCAGGGTTTAAAGTCAGAGAATGTACTACAATTAACTTTCTTTCCCTTAATTTTCATTTTGAAAAAATGTTAAACTTTCGGGAAAGTTGAAAGAATAATAAAATGAGCATCCATATGCCTCTCGTCTTCATCAAGTGTCAACAGTTTGCAATTTTGCTCTTCCTTCTCCCTCTGTCCTTCCCTTCATACATCTAGCTTTGTTTTTTTACAGCTGAACTATTTAAAATTCTGTTGCAGACAACAAGAGGCTTTACCCCTCCATACTTCAGCATCATTTTCTAAGAATAAGGGTGCTCTTCTATAGAACAGCAATACTTTCACCACAGCCAGGAAGATTAATAATGCCCTATATCCAGTTTACAGAGCACATTTAAATGTCCTCAATTGTCCCCCAAAAGTTCTCTTTAGCTTGTTTTCCTCCTGATCTAGGATCTAATCAAGGTTTATGCACAGATTTTGGTAGTTATGTCTCTTTAGACCATTTAATATGTAACAGTCTCTCCATTTTTTTTTTAATGTAACATTGCTTTTTTTGAAGAGTCCAGGCCAGTTGTCTTACAGAATATCTCATGTTCTGGATTTATCAGCTTGTTTCCTCATGGAAGAAGAAGGAGAGGAAGGACAGAAATAAATCAAATGGGGCAAAATTAATCTCTGAAATTCCTATAAACAGAAAGTTAGGTTTTAAGTCTTGACTAGGTTCTGGGTGAACACTTTGGCTTGCATACTTTACAACTCATAGTGTGTACTTCATATTGCATTCCATTAGAAGACATACAATGTCAGGCTGCCAGATTTGATTACTATTACTGGGCTAACGTGTTAAAAGCATGATCTTCCTATTTTAAGTTACCTTTTACTCCTTGTAATTAATAAGTAATCTGTGGAATAAGGCTTTTTTAGGTCATGTGAATATCCTGGTCTCTCAAAAAACCTTTCAACCAATGATTTTAACATCTACTAATGATTTTTACCTGAATCAATCACAACTTTGCAAATTGTAAAACTGCACATTTCTATCCTATAATACTTTCTCCATTTATTATCTGGCTTTCTCCTGTCAAGAGCTTTTCCTACTCTGCCCCAAGTTCCTGAGTCATTACAGAGTCACTGATTTTTTTTTTAATTCAATGTATTATAATGCATTGGACCATTACTCTTCTTTCTGATACTCAAATTGTCCCAAATTAAGCGGGTGGGAGCCCTTTCAAATGATCCTGTGTCCTTGTGGTATGTTTCCATAAGTCTTTGAGCACTTCTATGCTTTTTGGCAAAGTGAATGTTTCAGGTTCACCCTATATATATTTTCTGCTCCAGACTAATAATCACCCATTTCCCTAAGCAGCCCAAATTGTGAATGGTAATTAGAAACCAAGATGAGGCACTAGATGGGCTATGCTTGCTACTACTGGGGTGTCCTTGCTGCTAGGCCCTGTTAGCAGAATTAGAAAATACTGAGTAAATCATGTGAACATTGCTGATATTTGACTCCTTGTGGCCTAAAAACAGGTAATTTTAAGTGGTTCAACTTAAAACTATTTAAAAAATCACAAGTTCATATTCACACACCCAACTGGGTTCCTCATTTTTTCTTATTCCATCTTTATATCGTCATTCTCCCAGTGAGAACCTCAGCTCCCAATGGCCTCAATATTCAAAATAGTTTTAGAATTGCAATCACAATACCACTAGCAAAAAAGAACCTATTATGTTGAAGATTTCTTTAGAGTTTTATCCTTAGATTGTAATTACTAAGGGTATACAGTCATTATGCTCAAAAAAAGTACAGTGTCCAGAAGTTACTTGAATTAATTCCTCTTTCTGTATGTGGTGATGCTTTACATTTGATAACATTAGAACCATTTGTTTTTGTTTTATATCAGTTTTAGAGATATTGCTTTTACCTCCTTTAGGTTTAATTTTGTTGGAATATTTAAAACATTTAAATGGTTCAAAAGTTACAATGTACTCGGAGGCTTATTCTCTCTACCCTCTACCTTGTCCCCACTCATCCCCTAGAGTTAACTATTTTCATCATTTTCTAGTTTATCTTGTGTTTCTGCTCTTCTTTTTGGTGTATACTCTTTTTTTTCTTCCTTCTCACATAAGCAGTCAAATACTATAAATTCTCTTTTGCAACTTTTCACTTAAAAATAAATCCTGGAAAATACTCCGTTTCAGGTTAGAAATCAGTCACAGAATCATTGGAGTGGGAAGTTCCTTAGAAGTCACCCTAGTCCAAATCTTATCTCTAAAGCCTTCAAACCAAACGGATCAACCCACATCTTGAACACTTGGGAGAAGGGGGTGGTAGAGTTCACTGCTTCATTAGGCCATTCAATTTTAGAGAAGCTTCATAATTCAGCCCTCTGCAGCCTCAAAGAATAGTTGGCTCTCCCTTTCACCATGCAGCCCTTCAAACATAACTTTTCCCAAGAAACAGGTCCATCCCTTTCTTATTCTAAATGGTTTATAACTGTGTGTGACTGTAAAATTTCATAAATATCCACCCATTTTGAGTCAAAAACAAATCAAAGTTTTAGGAACCAATGGAACAGTAACATGAAAAAGATATTAGAAGTCGGGAGAAAGAAGATCAGAATTTCTTAATTCAATATTCACTGGGCATCTACTGCTCTAGGTGTTTGCGAAACATTTGAGAACAAAATTCCTACCCACTTAGAGTCTAGTAGGGGAGGAGACAGAAAATAATTATTGTAATTAAGTGCTGTGGAGGAAGAAAAGAAAGATTAGAACAAAGTAAGGGAGGTTGGAAGGGCTAATGGCAATTCGGACAGTCAGGGTAGGCTTCAATGAAGAGATGACATGTGAAAATGACCTGAAGGAGGTGAGAAGTGAGCCCTGGGCTTTTTGGGAAGACTTGGACAAAAGCAAGAGTTAGTGCACAGGCCCCAGATCCCCCAAGTTAGTTCACCAGAAGGCACCCAACTACTTGGTACAACTCAGCCAAGAGAGTTTATACACAGAGCTGAGATGGCTTGGCTTCTGCACTCTTTTACTTTCTATCCAAGAACTCCCTAAATCTAGGCTTTCAGGTGCTCAAGATGCAGCTCTGCAGGCCTAGGTGAGCAATGAGAGCAGCTGGGTCCCGCCAGGCTGAGAAAGTCTATCTGAAGTTCTCTCTGAATATCTCTTTCTTCTTTTACTTCTTTCACCTTTGATTAAAATAATCCGGATTTAATATATCAGATTAGGGTTATTTTAAAACAGGCCACAAGAATACTGATGGACACAAATTAAGTTTTGAAATCAGACAACATGAAGTAGATGTAAACTTCCAGGAAGAGCTCCCACAGGGATCAAATACTGAAACCCCTAAATATAGAGTGTTAAGAGTTTAAGCATAAAAAGCTCTATAAATGTATAAAGTCTTCACAGAGTATAAGCATACTAGAGGTCTTCAGTATATGGGAAATCTTGCTCTCATTAAAAACACTTTATCTCCTAGAAATCACCTCTTGAGAGGATAGAATTATAATAACAATGGGTATTATTTTTTACTCTCATTTTGTGGATGGGGAAACTGAGGCTCAGAGAGATTAAGTGACTTGCCTAAAATGATGGAAGAGCAGAACTTCGATTCAATGGGATAGGAATTCAAAGGAGAAGTGCTGAAAGAAGTAGACCAGGAAGTTTTATTTCAGGGGAAGATGCCATCTCCTCTAGTTACCCTAGCCTCATACTTTAAGATTTAAGTCCCGCAGAAGTATTTCGGCTGAAGTAATAATTACCTCAAACGTCTGTAAAAAAAAAGTTTCTCTACGGTTGACAATGACTTCATGTTTGGGTGCCAAAGCCAAATATGCAACTTTCACCCTCAACCTGAAAATCCACATCCATAGTTCTGATATCAAGTTTATTCAGAGTGGATATTCCTTAGTATGTCAGAGAAAGGCAGGTCCCAAATGCATTTTTTTTGGAAACGGTAGAAGAGGAAAAAGTCATGAAAGAAACAATATGCACAGATGTATTTTCACACACTTTATTTTTAAATTTCCTGTGCAACTTCCAGAAAAGACATAGTTAATATATGAAAATAAAACAAACTGTAACCAAATTTTAATATATGACTTTATCAGAGACCTAAACACAAAGGAGTAAAGACTAGTATTTAACTGATTTAAATTCTAGTGGATGTGATTAAGAATAGTCACAAAGTCAAGGAATTAACTCTGTCTAGACATCTCTCCTAGATTTCTATATGAGGAACAGTATTTTTTTTCCCCTCATCCTTTGAATTCCCAAGCTAGGAATTCAGAACCCGCTGTTGAAAGGATCATCATCCTTAATTCCCAATCCATTTATCAGGCTAAAATGTAAATGTAAGTGGTGAATACATTTCAACAGCCCTGGCCCTCCAAAGAGCCTTCTCAGGGAACATGCTGGGCTAACTGAAGAAGGGTTAAGCCACCCCTATTTTTCAGATCTGAAAACAGTTGTTCTCATATGAGAAGAATCATTACAATGGTGCCAGCTCCTTTCTATAAAAGCTATACACATTTTTTGCACAACTGTATGATTGTTATGGGAACCATAAAAATGGAACTATCATCTTCACACCACACACTGCATATACTGGTTACCTACACACGTTTGTTCTTCCACAGTACCCAGAATGTCTTTTCAGAAAGTGCTCTGTCTGTCCTATAGATGTTTAGGAGCAAGATAAAGTGGTCTCTTTCAAAGGGAGATTCCACAACAATGAATCTTTCAAGGCCTAGCTCTTCAAGAATTCTTAGGGCTTCCCTGTCAAGTCTTTGAAATCCTATGGTCACTGGGAGGCATGGGAACTGCTTGGAAAATGTATTCCCCAAATGATTGTTTTTTATTAAAAGGATGATTAAAGCACCATGAATGGGCCTTAACAGACCTTGCACACTTCTGTAAAATACTGAGAACACTTATTAGAGTCTCAGTTTAGTGAAGTCAGAGACTTGTTTAAGAGCTACATACAAGCATTTTAATTAAATTTACTGCTGACAAAAATACAACATGAATATAGCAAAGAAAAATACCAAAATGATTTCAGCTATTTTTCAGGATGATCAGGAACTCTATTATCACTTTGGTCAACATGAGTAGAACTCTATAGCTATTAACAGAAAAAAAGTATGAATTTTTTCTTCTCATTAATGGGGAAAGTAAAGTCTAGTTATATATATCTTTTTAATATTCATTTTGAGCGAAAATTCTGTTTCATTGTTCACAGAGCTGATTCTGTAACTAAAAAAAAAAAGCAGGCTGGTAATGACTTACTGCCTGATTTTAATATTAAATACTTAGATTCTGAGATGAAAATGTAGTCATAACTACAGTTTGCTCCAGGTTTCCAAATTAGGCACTGAAATCCATCTAGCTTCCCTTTCTCAAAACAAAAACCAAACCAAACTCTCCCTTTGCGGTGAGCGGGACAAGTCAGCACCAACAGCAGCACTCCTGGTTGCAGGGAGCATCCCCTTGGCTGCAGAATGGGGTGACGCACAGCGTGCTACCTCTCCAGCCCCAGCCCATCCTCAGAGCACGGAGCCCCCAAGTGACCCCAGATGACGTCCACAGTCTGCACTTCTTCCTGCACTGCCAGGGTTCAAGGTTCCCAGCATACTCCCTCTATCTCAGCCCAATCCCCACCCGCAAGTCCTCACCAAGACTTGGACTGGCCCTGAATTCATAATCCTCCCCTCTTGTCCTAACTGAAGCACCTCCGCCCCAACTCCAGTCTCCTCTCCTTCTCTCTTGCCTTTCAGATCCACTAGCATTTGGCTACCAGGATGAAGCTCCTAAAACTTAGCATACGGCATACTCAAAAACCTTCACTGGCTTCTAGCTATCTTGATACTACAATCCTGAGCTTGGCATTCAATATCCTCCATGAACTGGCTTCAAACTGCTTTTCTATTCTTACTTTTAATATGACTACCTTCATTAACATGGGACCTTAGTAACTAGTTCTGCTAAACATCCTGAATTAGTGATTTGTGTAGACTCATCACCTCTTCTTCTAGACTTTTTTCTCTTTGAAGGAAAGGACTGTTTCTGTCAATTATGTATTTTTAAATTCCAACAATAACTATTCCAGGGTCTTACAAATAGCAGAGATAATATTTACTTAACTGAGTCCTTAAGTGGGCTTCTTTAATTCCAACCACTAGGAAAAAGGCTGTGACTGTAGTAGAGCCATGAGTGGTTTGCACCTAACAGTCCCTTTACCAGAAGCACTGCCACATCTGTGAGAGTAGAATCCACTTCAGGTGATGCCTTGGAACCTCCAGCCATGGCCTGGGAAATGGCCCTGCAGAATTTTCTAGGTTTAGAACCAAAGTCTTTGGATTATGAATATACTGATACACAAAGGTAGATGAAAAAGGGATAAAAAAGGGGAGAGGGGAAAGAGGAAACAATATGAGGGCAGAAGGTAGTTTGAAATTTTTATTCTACAAATGACTTAAACATCTTTTTGGTAACTCAGTGTGCCTTAATGCTCACCAGAAAGAAAGACGGGGCAGCATTTTATAAAGCATAATGTATGCCAGACCCTGTGCTTAGCATTATTCATGTTATTACATTTAATCCCTTCCACAATCTCAAGAGAAAGATAGCACCTACATACCCCTTTTCACTTGTAAAGAAAGTAAGGCTCAGAGGAGTTACGTAACTTGCCCCAAACGCATATCTAGTATGTGGCAGAGTGAGTGATGATTCAAGTTGAATTTGGCTCTAAATCCTACGTTTCTGTATTTTACCCCTGTGATATGAGGGTCCTTTAAATTTTTCAAGCTCCTGGGACAGAACAATAATCAGTGACACTATGCATAAAGGAAGGAGGGGACACAGCTGTGGTACACTGTTACCTGTCCTGATACCCACTTTCCAAACTGGCATGTGACCCAAACCAGGACAAACTGATCCTCACCCTAGAATTTGGAATTGGAACAGAGAAAGGCAGAGGGAGATAAAGGAGTAAGGTGTGCAAGGAGAGAAGAGGGAGAAAGAAATCAGGCTCGCTCTGGGTGACTAGGGTAATGGTTGGGTAGCAGACATTCCACTGAGGAGTAGGAAGCAACAGAGGCCGGCCTGAGTGAGGGGAAGAAGGGAACAGATGTGTAGAGAGCAGGAGAGGCAGAGATGAAGAAAGAAGCCTTTCTGGGTTTCCTGCCTCACTTCAGTCCCTGGTTCCTTGCCCTTGGATTCTGGGAGTCACCACAGGATCCTTAAAACAAATTCCCTTTTCTGCTGAAGCGAGCTCCAGTGGTTTCTGTTATTTGGGACCAAAAAGTCTTAATTAATGCAACAGCTGTGGAAAGTTTCCTAGAGTAGCTAAGTTGTCATGGCTTTCTCCAGTGCTTTCTCATGAACAAGCCAGGCAGGATGTTACAGTTGATGCTTCCACACCTCCCCTCCAACCCAGGGGGCATGGTGTTTGTCCGCAGGTGGGGACGCTGGGGGAGGGCCTGGCAGAATATTAATATCAAGTTTCTATTTAAAAAACAAATTAAGTTTTAAAAGATTGCTTTTGTAATTCAAATTACACAAAGTGCATGCTATACCACTTTTTGGCCAGCAGGGATCTGAAGAAGACTCTTAACTTCTTTTTTCTCAATATGGGGGAGGTGGGTATTCTTGATTGGGTTTTTTTTGTATGTTTATCAAGGGCATGGGTTTAAGAAGGTGGAGACATATGAGGATGATGGGTTAAGAGCTTCCCAGACTGCAGACCTGAATTAAAGTTCCCAGCTCTGGCTCTCTCAGCCAATGTGACTTTGAGCAAGTGACTACACTCACAATTTCTTCATCTGTAAAAGAGGGATAATTATTTCAGAGTTGGTTTAATGATTAAATAAGGTAACACATAAGTATTAAATAATTAAATGAGGTAATATACACAAAAAGGTATCAAAGAAGCATTCAATAAATTATATGTTTTGGTACATATGTGTATTGCCACATTAACAAGGCTAAATGAAAACCTCAAACTTTTACATGTGTTCATTTCCCTTCTCCCGGATATTTTTGGCTGAACATTAATAAAGATGATCTCCTATTAAGGAATCGATCCTTCTCTTGATGTGTCCTCTGCTGCGGATCCAGCTCCAAAGCAGAGGAGACTCAGTGAGTGCCCACTATGTGCTCGGCACTCTCTCAGGTCCTCCAGACAGTCGCTAGTGATTTAATATTTTCAAACAAACTTTATTTCAAAAAGAAATGATTAAATATGACTATAGAAAAGGATAATTGAACACACATTTAAAGTATTATTATGTTTGTGGGAACACTCCTATCCTAGGAATTCTAATTACATCTGTAAGACCACAGGAGAACTGTTTAAACAATCACAATTTGAAACTCTTGATTCTCCCATATATACAAACTGGTATGGTTCCACAAGTCACCTCTCAGGCAAAACGATTATAGGGTAACTTTACATTTGCACAGTAAGAGTAAATCTAGTGTTACAAGATCAGTTTCTTCATACACATAACAGGACTTCTATCTACATCAGTGTTGCTTCAAAGTTACAAAGTGATCCTATACACTTATTCACTCAAGGCCACAAATGCTCAGAAGGTTTTGGAACTCTTTAAGAACTATTTTCTAAGCCAATTCATGGGCTTCACAAGAAAATCTATTTTACTACTTTATAATTGTACTTACATTTTTTTGAAGTGTATTATCCAGCTTGATCACCCACCTGATTTACTACTTTTGGCTCTAAAGTGACTTGGCTATTTCCAAAAATCAAATCCACTCTCAAAAGATGAAGATTTGCCACTGTTGAAAATGTGCCTTAGGCTCTGAAGGCAATTTCCAAAGAGGAGTCCAAATATGTGCATGTCCTCCACTGGCTCCTTACCCTACTCCCTGCCAGCAGGCTCAAATCTTTCTCATTCTCAAAAACATCTTCAGGACCCTGCTTGTATCAAGCTCCCTCCCACCTCCTCTGTACCACAAAGCTCCTTAAAGAGATATTTAGACTTCATGTCCCCATTTTTTCACCTCATCTTCCACTCCTCAATTGATGACAATCTACTTTGGCTCCCATCACTCCACTGAAACAACTTGTGAGATATTCAAAGGACAAAGAAAAGGACTTGGTGGCCAAATACAATGACTGCTGTTCCAGCTTTGTACTGGCCGCCCTCGCTGCAGCAGAGCACAGGGCAGCTCACCCTTGCTTGGACCTTGTCACCAACTTTTCCTTTTCCTTTTCTTTAACTCTTCTAATATCCTCTTTCTGTGCTCCCAACCCAACCTGTTCCTAAGAACCCTCCACCCTGTAAACACTGGAGCTCCTCAGAGTCCATCATTGGTCCTCTTTCCTTTTCAGAATGCATGATCACTAGGTGTGTTCATTCATTATGGTGGCTGGTCATTCTCACTGGAAATATTTTGTACATATATAAATTAGTTGGTTGGGTTGTTGATTGACTGGTTGACTGGGCTGTTCAGATATCAATGCTGATTTTCTGAGAAAGATGTTTAAGTATGTAAATATAATTGTGGGTCTATTTCTCCTTTCAGCCCTATCAGCTTTTGCTTCATGTAATTTGAGGTTGTGCTGTTTGGTGCATACACATTTAAGATAATGTCTTCTTGGTGGAATGGTCCTTTTAACATTTTGTAACAGACCTCTGTCTCTAGTAATTTTCTTTGATTTGAAGTCTACTTTATTTGATAATAATACAGCCACTTTTGTTTTAAATTAATACTTTCATGGTATATCATCTTTCATCTTTTTGCTTTAAACCTACCTATGTCATTGTATTTGAAATGAGTTTGTTGTAGACACCTAATTGTTGATTCATGCCTTTTTAATCCGTTCCATCAATCTCTGCCTTTCAACTGGAATATTTAGGCCATTCACATTAAGGGTATTTACTAATATGTTGAGTTAAGTTGCTATTTTATATTTTCTTTTCTGTTTGTTTCCTCTCTTTCACGTTACTGTTTTTCTTTTCTTACCTTCCTGTAGGTACATGCACATTTATTTTTTGGGTTCCATTTTGATTTGTTTATAAAGTTTTTAATATACCACTTCATGTAGTTTCTTAGTGCTTGCTCTAGGTACTACAATATACATAAGTTATACAATCTACTGGTATCAACATTTTACTACTTTGGGCAAGGGGTAGAAACTTTAATTCCATTTAGGTTTGTTCCTTTACCCTCTCCATACTCTTAGTTATCTTACGTATATTTTCCACAAACACTCATCACTACATTTGTAGTGTTATAATTTTTGTTTCAGTCATCAAATATAATTTAAAAACTCATGATAAGGATAGTTTATTATATTTGCCCCTATTTTTACCCATTCTGATGTTCTTTCCATTCTGAAATTCCAGGCCTTCTTCTGGCATCATTTCCTAACTGTTTAGAGAACCTTCTTTAGTTATCTTTTCAGGATATGTTGGTTAGCAACAAATTCAAAAATATTCCTTTGTCTGAGAATGTTTTTATTCCCTCTTCATTTCTGAAGGACATTTCCACTGGAAACAGATTTCATGATTGACAGTTCTTTTCTTTCAGTACTTGAAAAATATTGTATCACTTCTTCTGGCATCCATGATTCCAAACAAGAAATTACTATCACTGGATTGGTGTCACCCTAAAAGTAATACATTATTTCTCTTTGCTTCAAATATTTATTTCTTTGCATTTAGTTTTCAGAAGTTTAAATATGATATGTGTCTTAGCATTTATACCTTTGTGTTTATGCTGTTTCGGGTTGTGATTTCTATTAAGAAATATATATTTGGTCTTTGTTCCTGTTTATGGCACAAAGCTCCTAAAACCCTTGCAATTTCCTAAATGGTAAAAGCAATAAAGATATCTTCCAATACAAACCCCTTTCCACCACACCTGAGTTTGTATTAATGTGATGACTTTTGGAAAGTATTTAAGGATAGGGGTTGGTTGTCAGGGGAACCAACCATGTGACTAGAGGGCTAGAACTTTCAGCTTCACTTCCCAACCTCAGGAGAGGGGAGATAGGAACTGGAGATTGAGTTTAATCACCATGGCCAATGATTTAATCAACCATGACTATATAATGAAGCCCTCCATAAAAACCCAAAAGGACAGGTTTCAGAGAGCTTCCAGGTTGGAGTACATGTGGAGGTGCTAGGAGCCTGGCATGCCCAGACTGGGCATGGAAACCCTGCAACCCCTTCCCACATACCTTACCCTATATACCTCTTCCATCTGGATGTTCCTGAGTTGTATCCTTTTACAATAAACTAGTAATATAGTAGGTAAACTGTTTTCCTGAGTTCTGTGAGCCACCTTGGCAAATTAATCAAATCCAAGGTGGGTCTGGGAACCTCTAACTTATAGATGATTAGTCAGCAGCACTGGTAAAAACCTGGACTTCCTATTGGTACCTGAAGTGGTGGGAGGTGACAGTCTTGTGGGACTGAGCACTTAACCCGTGGGATCTGACGCTATCTCCAGGTTTAGTGTCAGGATTGAGTTAAACTGTGGGACACCCAAATGATGTTACAGAATTGCTTGATGTTTGGCAAACCACACATGTGGTGTCAGAAATAGAGTGTTGTAGTGATGTATTAAGAGTAGAGGATACACAGGAAGACTGTTTTTTCTTGATATGGGTTCACTCAACTTACTGAATCTGTAGGCTTCTTTGGCCAAATTTTGGAAGTTATCAGCCATTATTTCTTTGAATACTTTTCCAGGCCCATTGACTCTCTTCTCATTCTGGGCTCCAATGATACAAAGGTTAGCTCTTTTGTTATTATCCTGTAAGTCCCTGTTGCTCAGACTAGGTAAATTCTGTTGATCTGTCTTCTAGTTCACTAATTCTATCCTGTCATCTCTTATCTACTGTTGAGCTGATTATTTTTTAAATTTTTGTGATAGTATTTCTCACTGATAATTTCCATTTGGTTCTTTTTAAAAATGTCTATTTCTTTGAGATTTTCTTTTTTTTTCCATTTGTTTCAAAAGAATTCATAATTATTTGCTAAAGCATTTTCATAAAGGTTGCTTTAAAATCCTTGTCAGATAATTGCAGTATCTGATTTATCTTGGTGTTTTATGTTATATATTTTATGTTACATATTTATCTTTTCTCAAATTGTGATTTTCTTGATTCTTGGTATGATGACTGATTTTCAATTGTATCTTAGACATTTTGGATATTATACTATGAGACTCTAATCATTTTTTAGCAGGCAGTCCCCTACTGAGTTATAGTACAAAAGCCGGGGTGTGTGTGTGTTCAGCTTCCTGCTAGGTACTGCTACTAACAATCCAGAAAAAGTGAAGCACTGACTCACAGCGCCTCACTGCAGATAGTTGGTGAAGTTCAGCTCTCCTGTCAGCCTTGCTGACACCTTCCTGGTGGAGGAGAGGCACCAATTCAAACTTTCTCTTCCTCCCAGTGTGGGTATAAGCTTGGCTTCCTGCTAAGCCCCATGGCCACCAAGAAGGGCAAAAGCTAAAGTTTGACACATACTGCTTGGTTACTACAGTGGACTACAACTGACATTAGGGGAGGAGAATAGGTGAGTGCCAACTATCTCTGCCTCTCCCCCACCACCATTTTATTTATGCTGGTAAGACGCAAAGGCTCAGTTTGCACTGGGTGCTACTGATACCAGTGGGTGTGTTGTGGTAACTAGCCCTCATTCATCAAGTCTATTTGCTGTCAGATAGGGATGGAGGCTCATCTCACTACTGGAACCTGCTAGCATTACTTTCATGGGACAATTGCAACATTGCCCACTTTTGCCGGGTGGGGTGACAGAAGATCAACTCCACTCTCCGCTCTGCCAATGCTAATCAAGCAGGGGAATCAGAACACAACCTGCGTCCACTGGATGGGGAATAGGGACAGCTCCTCGCTTGGCCCCACTGATACTATCTCAAAAGAGAAACTGGAGCATCCCTGCTTCTACTGAGTAGGGGAAGAACAGCTCCATCCTTGGTTCCATGGACACTACCCTGACAGGGGAATTACAGCACTACCAACTGTTTGTGCTATGCAGGGGATGAAAGGTTAGCTCTCTGCTCAGATCTCCTGACACCTCCCAAAGAAGGAATCAGAGAATCACCTGTATGTGGCAGGCAAGATGGAAGATTAAGACTGCATGGCTCCACAACACTGCCAGGTGGGAGGAATTGGAGCAATGACACTTCATTTCATGGGATAGGATGGGGCTACATGGAATATCAGCATCTTGCCTGGCCGCACTGAAACTATGGCATGTGTGTGCATGTGTGTGTGGCCTTTCCACTGACGTCTGGCTAAAGTATGGTGGGTATTTCCAAAAAGGTTTTCTGTTGTTAGACCACCCTTTCCCTAGTCTTTTGCCTACAGGAGAAAGGTTTCTCTTGGAGATTATTATTCCCCTGCCTTTTGGCCATTCCAGGTCAGCAACTTCTGTAGCACCCGACCTGGGGTTTGTAGTGGCAATAAGGGAACTCAGGGAAACCACTGGCATGTTGTTTCTTAAGTCCTGAGACCCTTCCCCCAGGCATTCTGCCTTCTTTTTCCACCTTTCAGAATCTTCCTATGCTTGTTTATTGTGTTATGTCCGTGTTTTGAATCATAATAGCCCAGGAGGAATGGGTATATTCCATGTTTGTTAGAAACAGAAATTGTGCCTTATTTTATTATAATAATTTTAACATTTTATTCCTTAAGGTGTTTTCCTACCTAATTTTCACAGCAACCTCTTTGAAGGCACTGGACTGTGTTTTATGTTATATCAATATTTACTTTCCTAGGAATATCAAAAAGGAACAGGAATGAATCACAGCACTTGCTTCAAAACATGTTATATTGAATAAATTAATACATTTTCTGCAAACTCCTAAACAAAACCTTCTTTCTTTTCCTTTTCTCCCTTCTTTTATCCTACACACACTTAATTACATATATATGTATTTTTTTATATACAAAGAACTGAATTCGATTCTAGAAAGAGAAAGACAAATAAAACCTAGCCCTGGGCCTTGAGGACGTCACTATCCATTAGGAAGATAGAGTCACTTAGAGGTAAATTAGAGTACAATACAGCAAGTATGAACAAAAACAGTCAAGGGAAAGGAGCGTGGGGCATGACTAATTCTTCCTGTGTGTGAATTAGTGGCAAAAACTTCACAGCCATTAAAATAGACCCTGAAAAACGGATGAAGTGTAGTGCAAGGCATAGTCAAGACTGTAGAACTATGACAGAGTAAAATGGTTTGGGGAAAGATAATGGGTTGAGTGCAGCACAGGATACTGCACAGGAAGCTAAGAAATTAATTTTACTGTTTCCCTGTTATCAATAAAGTTGATAATTTCAGTTTTTTTAGTGTCAAGCTATCCAGTATTTCCTAATCTTCAGAATGACTTGCCCGTACAACTATTTACTTCTTGTGGCTTTTATTTTCAAATTATTTCTTCTTTTCACTCTGTCTGTTCTTTTTAATGGGAGCTTGTTTCTTCTCAAAAACTTCCTGCTCAAAGTTGTTTCATTTTATCTTCAACCCCAGCATTAAAAAGTGAAGAGACTTCAGAGTGACCTCAGCGGGACTAGCAGACTATGGATCTCTGAAAGCCACTATTCCCTATGAGGATTGATAACACTGGCAAAATTGTCAAAATCAACCTTTTCATAACTCTGGAAATTAATCAAAGGCTTGCAACAAATGATGTACATTTATTCAAAGAGAAATGGCTGTAACTCGGTAAGAACAGTGAGCTCTGTTAAGTTTTTACTTTACTTATTTCTATGTCCCTCTCCCCAGCTCTGCAGTAGCCTTGAAAACCAGCAGCCTATCAGCCACTGGAGAAAGCAGAACAGATTTAGAAGCTAACCAAAAACAGCATTATAGAGGAATTGTCATTAATTTGACCCATCTGGCAGTTCCCTGAAAAACCCCATTCACATTAATTTGACCTGATTTACTCCTTAATCAGTACAAAGTGCCTTGTAGCCCCAGGGGTGTTTGTTAAAAACAATCAGCAGTAATTATTTAAAATTGCAGATTTCTGGCATGGCAATATAGTGAGCAAACCAAAAAAGTTAAAAGTTAAACCTGAAGACTAAGATGTCCATAAAGACTTTGAAAATGCCTGACATATTCCTGGGGATTGAGACAGCCACAGACATACACAGGGCTGTGGACTATCCAAGAAAGAGCATTCTAACCTCTGGCTGACCTTGAAGCACAGGCAGGAAGTGAAAACTAAGGCAGAGTTGTAAAGTGCATGTCTGAGCATTGAAGTTATGTCCCAATACATGCACAGATGCCCTCAGCAAAAGCTGGAAGACTACTGGTTCTAAGCACTTCTGGAAATCTCTGTGCATTCATTAGCTAGCCACTAAGCTAGCCAAGCAGAAACTTCAGTGGCTTCAACAAAGAACACAGACTCTACAGTTTAGTTCTGGTAAGTAAAAAATAGCAGCAAAAGCTAACAGTGACAACAACAAGCCTTGGTGGGAGAGGTGATCTGATGTTCAGAGTTTCTACATTATATTATGTAAAATGCAATAGATACAGATGTATCTTTATGATATAGATACATCATGCAAAAAGTAATAAAAAATAGCTGAATCAGCTAACCAATAGAAAAGTAGATTTCAAGATAAAAGGTATTAACAGAGACAAAGAAGAACACTTATAATGATAATAGGGTTAATGCATATTGAACACATAAAAATATATGCACTTAACAATACAGTCACCAAATACATGAAGTAAAAATTAACAAACTGAAAGGAGAAATAGACAATTCAACCATAAGAACTGGAGATTTCAATATTCAACTTTCAATAGAAAAAAAAATTAGACATAAGATCAACAAGGAACCAGAAGATTTGAACAATAATATCAAACATATAGATCTAACAGATACCTAGAGTACACACCACCTAAAAAAGCAGAACACATATTCTTTTCAAATGCATATGGAACATTCTCCAAGCCATAAGCTAGTTTCAATAAAATTCAAATGGTAAAAATCATACAAAGATGTTCTCAAACCAAAGTGCAGATTAGTAATTAGTAACAAAAGGAAACTTGGAAAATTCACAAATACGTGGAAATTAAACAACACACTCCTAAATAACCAACTGGTCAAAGAAATCACAAGGGAAATTAGAAAATATTTTGAGGTGAATGAAAACAAAAACACAACCTACCAAAACTTATGAGACATTACCAAAGCAGTGCCTGGAGGTAGATTTATAGTTGTAAAATACCTACATGAAAAAATGGAAAGATCTGAACTCATTAACATAACCCTCCACCTTAAGAAATTAGCAAAAGAAGAGCAAACTAAGTTCAAGCAAGTAAAAGGAAACAATAATGATTGGAGCAGAAATAAATGAAATAGAGAATAGAATAATGAGCAAAAATAAACAAATAATAAAGTTGATGTGAAAGGATCAACAATGTTGACAAAATTTTAGCTAGACTGACCAAGAAAAATGAGAAGATTCAGATTATTAAACTCACAAAGGAAAGAGCAGACATTACTATTAACTTTACTGAAGTAAAAATAATTACAAGAGAATACTATGAACAATTGTATGACAACAAATTATATAACCAAGATAAAAATACACCAACTACTGTGATTTAAGAAGAAATAGAAAAGTTCAGTAGACAAGTAAAGGGACTGATTAATAATCAAAAAACTTCCTACAAATAAAAGCACAGGGCCAGATGGCTTCATTTGTAAAATAAACCCAACATTTAAAGAAGAATTAACACTATTTCTTTACAACCTCTTCTAAAATTCATTCTATGGGGCCAGTATTATTCTCAAACAAAAAACAAAGACATCATAAGAAAACTACAGACCATGGTATTTCAGAAATATAGATGCAAAAGCCTCAACAGAACACTAGCAAGCCAAATACAGCAACATAGAAAGGATTATACATCATGATCAAGTGGGATTTAACCCAGGAATGCAAGGTTGGTTCAACATATAGAAGTCAATCAATGAAACAGGTCATATTTATAAAAAACAAAAATCACATAGAGGCAGAAAAAACACTTGACAAAATCCAACAGCTTTTATGAGAAAAACTCAATAAACTAAGAATAGAAGGAATTACCTTCACTTTGATAGGAGGCTTCTATTAAAATACTCACAGCTCTCATTATAATTGATGTTTTAAGACTGAATTGTTTTCCCCAATATCAAGAACAGGAGACAAGGAGGTCTACTGCTGCCACTTTTATTCAACATTGCACTGGAAGTTCTAAGAGAGCAATTGAGCAAGAAAAATAAATAAAATAAAAACCACCCAGATCAGAAAGGAAGGGCAAAACTATCTCTATTTACAGATGACATGATCTTCTAAATATAGAAAATCCTAAGATATCCACAAAAAACTATAGTAAAACTAAAAATGAATCCTACAAAGTTACAGGATACAAGAATTACATATAAAATATGAATTCTATTTCTATACATTAGCAATGAACAATCTGAAAATAAAATGAGGAAAATAATTTCATTTATAATAGGATCAAAAAGAAAAAAATACTTAGGAATAAATTTAACAAGAGATGTGTAAGCAGTGTATACTGAAAACTACGAAACATTATTGAAAGAAATTAAAGACCTAATAAATGGAAAAAATATCTCATGCTCATGGTTTGGAAGATATAATGACAACATTCCCCAAACTGACCTACAGAATGAACACAATTCCTATCAAAACCCGACTCCTTTTTTTCTTTTTCTTTTTGGAGACAGTGGGGGTGGAAAAGAAATTAACAAGCTGATCCCAAACTAATGTGGAAATGCAAGAGATCCAGAATAGCCAAAAATTTCTGGGGGAAAAAAAGTGAAGTTGGAAGATTCACTTGCAAAACTTAGATAAAAAAGTTACAGTAAACGAGACAATGTGGTACTGACATAAACACAGACCTATCAATGGAATAGAATTTTGAGAGTCCAAAAATAAACCGATAAATTTATGGTCAATTGATTTTTTTTAAAGGGCACCAAGACAATTCAGTGGGGAAAGAATCATCTTTTCAACAATAGTCTCTTCCTATGGTGCTGAGAAACTATATATCCATGTGCAAAATAATGAAATTGCCCCCTACAACACATCTTATACAAAATCAACTGAAAATGGATCATAAGCATTAATAAAGAAGCTAAAAGTATAAAACTCTTAGAAGAAAACAGGTGTAAATCTTTGTGATCTTGGTTTAGCCAATGGTTTCTTTGGTATGACACCAGACATACCAGCAACCAAAGAAAAAATAGGTAAGTTAGACTTCATCAAATATAGAAATCTTTGTGCTTTAAAGAATAGCATCAAGAAAGTGAAAAGACAACCCATCAATAGGAAAAAATATTTGCAAATCACGTGTCTGATAAATAACAGTATCTAGAATACAAAAATTATAACAATGTAAGGACAATCCAACTTTTAAATAGGCAAAGGATCTGAATAAACATTTTTCCGAAGATGATATACAAATGGCCAATAAGCACACAAAAACATGTTCAGTATCATCAGTCATTAAGTAAATGCAAATCAAAACCATGAGATACTAGTTCATACCCATAAGAATGACTATGATTACAAATACAGATAACAATGCTGAGGATATGGAGCAATTGGGACCCTCATACACTGCTGGTGGGAATGTAAAATATGCAGCCACTTTGGAAAACAGACAGTTACTCAAAATAGACTGACTACATGAACCAGCAATTCCACTCTTAGGTAGATATCCAAGAGAATTGAAAACCTATGTCCACATAAATATTCACAGCAGCATTATTCATAACCGTCAAAAAGGGGAAACACCCAAATGTCCATCAATGAATGGATAAAGTACGGTATATCCATACAATGTAATACTATACAGCCATAAAAATGAATGAAGTACTGAAAATGTGCCACATTATATATGAACCCTGAAACATTATGTCAAATAAAAGAAGCCTGAAATAAAAGGCCATTGATTATATGAATTCATTTATGAAATGTCCTGAATAGGGAAATTCACAGATACAGAAAGTAGATTTGCTATTGCTAAGAGCTAGTGGGTACATGGAATGGGGAGTGACTGCTAATGGGTATGGGATTTCTTTTGGGATTGATTAAAACTCTCTGGAATTAGTGGTGATGGTTGCACAATTTTGAGAATATACAAGAAACTACTGAATTGTACACTTTAAACAGGTGAATTTTATGACATTTGAATATCTCAATATAAAAAGAAAGTGAAAAGACTCTGCCACCCTGACATTTAAATACCCCTATACCCCAGTAGTTTACTCCAAATCCTAGGCCACCCAAACAAAAAAAAAATTTCATATCATTATAGTATAATTTCCATACAGATTTTATTTAAAATGTATAGAAATTAGTCATCTTTCCTGTGCTCTCATATTGTCACAATGCTATAAAATAATTTCTAGGTACAAATTGAAATACGGTCTTATCTTACAATAGGCATTTTTCACCTGTTCAGATAAGATCTACTGATCTTTGAATATCTGTGCTCTCTAAAAGTGATGCTATTTATCAATATAAATTTTATGTGTTGATCAACTACTCAAGTACTTATAATTAAGAAAATCCAGCTGTAGATCTACTTTAGTACTTATTAATCTTTGTTACTATCTATGAGTTTCTTGTAATTTCATAAAGTGAGTTGGGGATTTACATGAAAGAAATATTATTGCCATTAGTTTCCAATGACAATCACAGCTTCCCCATTTAATACAGAACAGCTTAATCTTGCTTCCGTTTAAGTTAAGAAGAGGCTCCTTTTGCAGTGGAAGAGCTGAGATTTAAAGCATGATCCTTAAATTTCTTGTGTTGCCCACAGTGAGGCACAGTCAATATTTATTTGTCAGATAAATGTAGCAGAGAGCCACCATTTTCTCTCAAATCCAAGAATGAAATTGCTCTGAATGACTCAAAAAGGACTGCAATGGGGTATGGGTGGGGACTTGATAATATGAGTAAATGTAGTAACCACATTGTTTTTTCATGTGAAATCTTCGTAAGAGTGTATATCAATAATACCTTAATAAAAATTTTTTAAAAAAAGGATATCTCAAACACAGAGTAACACACCATTAGAGCTAGGACATTCTAACAGTAAATATTTAGTTTAGTGATTTCAAAGTGTATCCTAAGGAACATTAGATCCATGAGAAGATACATTAGAAAAGGTTCTACGATATCTATTAACCCACTGCTTTCCAAAAATACTTGGAACCCTTTTCTTCCATAACACCTGTTAAAATCCCAAAGAACCTGTGACCTACCAACATCTTCTGCAAAATCCTAACCTGGTCAAATAATCCATTTTACAAAAGATGAAACTGTTCTCTCTCTCCATCTCCCCCAATTTAACTGGTTTGCCCAAAGTCACCCAGGTGGTCTCTAGGAAAGCTAGGACTACCTTCCAGGGTTCCTTCTATGCTGCCACACTCCCTTACCAAAGAAACCTTTTCTAAATGGCAATGTAACCATATTGAACTTCCCAATAAACAGCAAGATCATTAGTCATTTAATGTTAGTTATGTTTGAAAGCTTTCCCACTAAAGGGTTGACCTGAAAGAGGTTGGTATTATATGTCTCTCCTTTCAAGTTGCTATTTCAAGGTTGGTTTTACCTGGAGTGAGAGGAAATTTCTGTCTATTTGGAACAGTTCCATATTGAAGATATTTCAATATTTCTTACCACAACACCTTTTCTGTGCTCAGTATTTTTAGCACATTGTTTTCTATTTTGGCATCAGAGAAGCTGCAGTTTGTAATTTTACCTCCAGCTTCATATTTCTTCTTAAAAGTGAATACAATGTCCTGTTTATAATAATAAAATCACTAGTTGGCAGAACGACATTAAATGGAAAAAAAAAAAGAGAGAAAGCAATTGGAAAATTTAGAGCAAGCAATTTTAAGTGCCAAGTTTCACATTTGTAATGGTCCGGGGGAGGTCACTGGGCTTCCTTTTTATTGAGGGAATAGTAAAGAAATAGATATCCACAAGTTCTCCTGTGAAAAACTATAGAAATCACCTCCACTCAATGAAGCTCATAGTTTTACTGTAAAGTGACATGATCCAAACTTCCATAATATTATTAACTATAGGAAAAATTTAAAAAGCAGCTTAGCATGGTATTTCCCCCCTCCAATATTTAGGTTTTTATTTTCTACTTTAATTGAGCTTTTAAGCTTTGGTTTCCTATTTGAATGAAATTAGAAATAACTGGAGCCAGTCTCAGAAATAACCCTGGGGTTTCTTGAGTTTCTGATGCAACCCCCTTCAAGCAGTTTCTTTGGATATATTCTCTTTCTAATCCCCAAAAGGCTTGTAGTATTAATGTTGCTTTTTTGTTTGTTTGTTTAACCTCTGATGCCCTGCTAAAGAGAGCTCAGATCTAGGCCATGCAAGCAGAGATTCTCGAGACTGGAGCTGAAGGTCCTGAAAAATGGTGCTCCCAATCAGAAGGGCTAGATCACCCCTAGGAGTTCACACTAGCCTTACTTCTTGAAAATTGCTAACCAACCATTTTTCTTTTCAAAATAAACACTATTTCTCTCAACTTCAGTTTGCAAAATATTACCCCAATTCCACTGGACTAAAAAACTGGAATTTTACTGACATAATTGGATTATGAGGTTTAAAGATTGATGGAATTTTTCTGTTCCAAATATAATTGTTCAAATACCAAACCTAAACAAGGATGTAGAAGTCCTTACGTAGCTAGAGCAAGAGTAACATAACATGGCAGGCTCATGGCAGGTGGCCCACAAAGAAGGTCAAGAAGCCATCAAAACCATAGGAGTTGTGAGTCCTGTTACAGAAGGATCTGGGAGTCTTAGGGGAACACATCACCTTTTCTGCAGCCACAGCCTATCACTAAAATGAAGTCACTCTAGTTCCCTCACTGCTTGCTCATTTCTTAGACCACAGCTCAAGTAAAAATGACCCTGGCAATATGTTCATACTGATAGTATAGCACTTGCCATACTCTGCTACAATTTATCTAAGTATAAATCTCTCCCTGAGGAAGAGTAATGTCCTGAAGAACAAGGGCTGGACCTTACTTATCTTTAATTTTCCAGTAACTAACTTAGTACTTGGCATATATTACATATACATGTATATATTCTATATACACATATGTAAATAAATGTATATAGGAGAGAAGGGAGAAAAAGGAAAACGACATAGAAGATTTTATTTAGGAGTTTACAGAATATGTATTAATTTATTCATAGCACATGTATTTTTTTTGGCATGCACTGGGACTCATTCCTAGGAAAATTAATATTGATAAAACCTCTTTGAAGGCACTGGACCTCTGAACAGAAGAACTAGTATTACACTCTTGTACCAAGTACCTCTCTTCTCCACTATGATTTCATATTTGACTAAGGCTTAAAATGTCTGATTCATGCTCTTCTGCCACAAGACTGAGAGTTCCATAAGAACAGAACCCACATCTATTTTAGTTCATTGCTGAATCCCCACTCTCGATGGATGATGTTCAATAAACATTTATTTGTTGAAAAACTGAATAAATCTATCATGAGACCAGTCAAAGACAAGGAAAATTTCAAACATTTCAGCACACTATGGACTTCTCTTTATGTTTATCTTTTATTGTCAGAAATAGGAAATCAATTGTGACTATATAAATACATTAACTAACCCTGGTGCCCTCACCAGATGTATGGGTCAGGTGGTAAGTAAGGTGTACAGATGAAAGAATCGGCATTCCAAAAAAAGGCAATGACCGTGGCACTCTTGTTAGTTCCTATGCTTTCAGCCAACTGTGATTAATGGGTATTTATCCATGCCCAGTACATGGATTTATGGAAATTACCTAGGTTTAGCTAAACTAATCCTTACAAAATAGGCAAGTGGCTAAAAAAGATTGTTGCAAAGATCCACAGACTGAAGATAATACTAAACTAGTAATACTATTAACACAAAGAAAATGGCAAAGTTGACATTTCTTCTATTCCTAATACGAATTTATCATCAGCCACATGATGGTATCAAAACAATGACTGTCAATCATATGCTACCTAGCAGATACTTAGAAAAAGAAATAAACACAATCTGTCCCTTAAAGGTAAAGGTGATTTTTTAACAATGAGAAAAGATATTACTGCTTTTGAAAAAATAAAACAAGAAACTCAAATTTTGAAGATAAAATTTTTTAAATGGATGTTTTGAAATGTTTCCACTGTTACCCAAGTTGTGGGTCAAAAATGATCTAAGAATATAAAAAAAAAACCTACTTGTATCTACATTTAAACTTCCTAACAGAATTTTCTAACTAGTTTTTAAAGATGCCAAATGAAAAATAACATAGGATTATGAAACCATTTTTAAAAATGTAGCACTTTTCAGTTAGTTCACAAAAACTAATTGAAATGAAACATGGAAATTTATAGCTGGTTTTCAAAATGATTCTGAATATAATCAGTGACTAGGATTGAAAAATGAGCATTATGATTTAGTAAGTTCAGCTCACTTCTTCCCAAAATATATCTGTTTCTATAATGAAAATTAAAATAAAAATTGTGTATAAAAATATGTTATAATCAGACCTTTGTGTTTCTTGAAGCAAACTTTAAAAAAAAGGAGTAAAGAATATTCAATCACATTGATTAACCAAAAGTAAAATTGTTAATATGAAGTCTCCAATAACTTTTTAAGTAAAATAAAAATATTTTGAAATTATTTCATTCTCATATTTCCATTTTTTATGTACGTTTATAATGTGCATAATAAACTAGTAAAGTGGTAAGTACTCTTGTAATTCAAAATAAAGACACACCATTGGAAATGCATGTTCAACAAAGTTCAGAGATTTCTACTTCAGACATGACAAAGCAGGTGAAAGATTTTAAGAAAACAGGAGTAAAACAAACCAGACTTGAATTTTAGAAACAATCCTAGAGATAATGGGCAGGGAGAAAGTGTTTCAAGGTTAAAGCTGTTTTTTTTTAAAAAGCCCTGTTACAGGGATTAAAGATGGCAGCATGAGAAGTGAGACAGAAACCTCCTCCCAAAACCACATATGGAAATATAGCAAATATATCTAATTCTGAAAGAGCAACAGGAAAGAAGGCTGCAGCAGACTGCCTAGACCTGGGGAAAACAGCAGACCTCAAGGAAAAGGGTAAAGTAAGAAAGCCATGATCCAGAGGGACCCAAGCTCCTCCCCCACCGCAGCTCACTGGAGGGAGGAAGAGAAACGGAGCAGGGAGTGGGTGGAAGCCTAGGACTGCTGAACACCCAGCCATGGAGATCTGCTCTGGGAGCACAAACCTACATTATATGGTGAGCTGGAGAATAGTGGGGTTGGAAAGCTAAAACAGGCAGAATACTTGGAGAAACTGAGATTCCAGCTGCTTGTGGAAAACACATATCTATAACGAGCCACTCTGGGACAAAAGAAAAGTGGGCAGTCTGAGAGACTTCCTAACAGCAAGAGGGCTGCTAAAGGGGAAAGGATTGCCCAGAGCTTGCTGTTCAGGAGAAAGGACAAGTGGACAAAACTATCCGGATGCACCCTGCCCAGCAGGTTGGGAATTTTCAGGAGCTTCAGGCGCTCCATCTGCGTGGCTGGCAACACACCTACAAGGCCCCCCACGGCAACAGGCAGCCTGTCGCTCCATCCCCCTGGCTGGCACCAGCTCGCAAACTGGCTGCCCCGACCATTGCGCCAGGCCAGCCAGAGGGTGCCCTGCCTACGGCAGCTTCAAGCACAAAGCATAGAGGCTTCTCCCTGTGCACTCTGGCCACTGGACCTGGCAGTGGAGACAGGCACTGCAGCCAGGAAGCAGGAAACAGCTCCTTCCTCCCCTCCTGACAGGCACCAGTGCCGATCGACTGAAACTACCACCATTTGTTCAGGAGCTGAGCAGCTCCAGAGAGTAGACCTGGGCACTAGAGAGTGCCACCTACAAACATGAAATGTCAAAGGAACCGGGTTCACCCAAAATCCCACAAACACCAGAAACAGGGCCAAGTGAAACTGAACTCATCAACCTCACTGAAAGAGATTTCAAAATAAAAAACATAAACATGCTCACAGAGCTACAGAAAAATATTCAAGACCTAAGGGAGGAATTTAAGAATGAAATACAAACGCTAAAGAATACAGTATCTGAAAAGAAACATACAATGGAGGGATTTGAAAGCAAATTAGATGAAGGAGAGGAGATGGTAAAAGATATAGAAATTAGAGAACAGGAATAAAAAGAAGCTGAGGCACAAAGAGAAAAAAGGATCCCTAGGATTGAAAGAATATTGAGAGAACTGTGTGAAAAACCCAAACGGAACAATATTTGCATTATAGGGTTACCAGAAGAAGACAGAGAAAAAAGGATAGAAAGTGTCTTTCAGGAGGTAATTGCTGAAAACTTCCCCCATCTGGGAAGGAGACAGTCTCTCATACCATGGAGGTGCACAGATCTACCAACACCAGGGACCCAAAGAAGACAACACAAAGACATAATATTTAAAATGGCAAAGATCAAGGAGAAGGACAGAGTATTAAAAGAAGGCAGAGAGGGAAAAAAGATCACATACAAAGGAAAACCCATCAGGCTATCATCAGACATCTCAACAGAAACTTTAGAAGGCAGAAGGGAGTGGCATGATATATGTAATGGAATAAAGCAGGAGGGAATCAAACCAAGAATACTTTACCCAGCAAGATTATCATTTAATTGGCACAAAAACAGACCCACAGACCAGTGGAATAGAATAGAAAATCGAAACATTAACCCAAACATATACAGTCAATTAATATTTGATAAAGGAGCCTTGGATATACAATGGGGAGATGACAGTCTCTTCAGCAGCTGGTGTTGGAAAAACTGGACAGCTACATGTAAGAGAATGAAACTGGACTACTGCCTAACCCCATACACAAAAGTAAACTCAAAATGGATCAAAAACCTGAATGTAAGTCATGAAACCATAAAAGTCTTAGAAAAAAACATAGGCAAAAATCTCCTGGACATAAACATAAGCATCTTTTTTATGAACATATCTCCCTGGGCAAGGGAAACAAAAGCAAAAATGAACAAGTGGGACTATATCAAGCTGAAAAGCTTCTGTACAGCAAAGGACACCATCAGTAGAACAAAAAGACATCCTACACTATGGGAGAATATACTCATAAATGACATATGCGATAAGAGGTTGACATCCAAAATATATAAAGAACTCATCCACCTCAACAAACAAAAAGCAAATAATCCAATTAAGAAATGGGCAGAGGACATGAATAGACAGTTCTCCAAAGAAGAAATTCAGATGGCCAGCAGGCACATGAAAAGATGCTCCACATCGCTAATCATCAGAGAAATGCACCTTAAAACCACAATGAGCTATCACCTCACACCAGTGAGGATGGCCAACATCCAAAACACAAACAACAACAAATGTTGGCGAGGATGTGGAGAAAAGGGAACGCTCCTACACTGCTGGTGGGAATGCAAATTAGTTCAACCATTTTGGAAAGCAGTATGGAGGTTCCTCAAAAAACTCAAAATAGAAATACCATTTGACCCAGGAATCCCACTCCTAGGAATTTACCCTAAGAATGCAGCAGCCCAGTTTGAAAAAGACATGCACCCCTATGTTTATTGCAGCACTATTTACAATAGCCAAGAAATGGAAGCAACCTAAGTGTCCATCAGTAGATGAATGGATAAAGAAGATGTGGTACATATACACAATGGAATATTATACAGCCATAAGAAGAAAACAGATCTTACCATTTGCAACAACATGGATGGAGCTAGAGGGTATTATGCTCAGTGAAATATGCCAAACTGAAAAAGACAAGTACCAAATGATTTCACTCATATGTGGAGTATAAGAACAAAGAAAAAAAACTGAAGGAACAAAACAGCAGCAGACTCACAGAACCCAAGAATGGACTAATAGTTACCAAAGGGAAAGGGACTGGGGAGGATGGGTGGGAAGGGAGGGAACAAGGGGAAAAAGGGGCATTACGATTAGCAGATGTAATGTTGGGGGGGCACAGGGAGGGCTGCACAACTCAGAGAAGACAAGTAGTGACTCTATAGCATCTCACAATGCTGATGGACAGTGACTGTAATGGGGTTGGTGGGGGGGACCTGATGAAGGGGATAGTTTAATCACCATAATATTACACATGTAATTGTAGATTAATGATACCAAAATAAAGTATAAAAAAAAGGGAGAAAAAAAAGATTATCAGTTCTCTACAGTGTATTTTGGAGGGACTGCTATAGATGGAATTGTTACTAAGGCTAAATGCTAAATAGCTGTCACTAGAGGAAATAAAACCACAGTAAAAGAAAGCAGACCAATAAATTACTAAGCAGATGCAAAATCAAATCAACTACCCCCAAAGTTAGTCAAGGGATAGACAAAGAGTACAGAATATGATACCTAATATGTAAAGAAGGAAGGAGGAAGAAAAAGAAGGAAAAAAAAAGAACCTTTAGATTGTGTTTGTAATAGCATACTAAGTGAGTTGAGTTAGAGTGTTAGATAGTAAGGAAGTTACGCTTGAACCTTTCATAACCACAAATCTAGAGCCTGCAATGGCAATAAGTACATACCTATTGATAATCACCCTAAATGTAGACTGAATGCACCAATCAAAAGACAGAGAGTCACTGAATGGATAAAAAAAACAAGACCTGTCTATATGCTGTCTACAAGAGACTCACTTCAAAACCAAAGACATGCACAGACTAAAAGTGAAGGGATGGAAAAAGACATTTCATGCAACTAATAGGGAGAAAAAAAGAGGAGTAGCAGTATTTGTATCAGACAAAATAGACTTCAAAACAAAGAAAGTAACAAGAAGGGCATTATATAATGATAAAGAAGTCACTCCAACAAGAGGATATAACCATTATAAATATCTATGCACCCAACATAACAGCACCTACATATGTGAAACAAATATTAACAGAATTAAAGGGGGAAATAGAATGCAATGCATTCATTTTGGGAGACTTCAACACACCATTCACTCCAAAGGACAGATCAACCAGACAGAAAATAAGTAAAGAGACATAGGCATTGAACAACATATTAAAACAGATGGACCTAACAGATATCTACAGAACACTCCATCCAAAAGCAACAGGATACACATTCTTCTCAAGTGCATATGGAATATTTCAGGAATAGATCATATACTAGGCCACACAAAGAGCCTCAGTAAATTCAAAAAGATTGAAATTGTACCAACCAGCATCTCTGACCACAAAGGTATGAAACTAGAAATAAATTACACAAAGAAAACAAAAATGCCCACAAACACATGAAGGCT
Organism: Smutsia gigantea; assembly: GCA_032199065.1. Classification (NCBI taxonomy): domain Eukaryota; kingdom Metazoa; phylum Chordata; class Mammalia; order Pholidota; family Manidae; genus Smutsia; species Smutsia gigantea. Next base: position 64,943 of record JAVSCE010011198.1, read on the forward strand.
TAACAACATGCTCCTAGATAATCAATGGATCAATGACTAAATAAAAACAGAAATCATGCAATAAATGGAGACAAATGACAATAACTCAACAACGCAAAATCTGTGGGATGCAGCAAAGGCTGTGCTACTAGGGAAGTATATTACAATACAGGCTTACCTCAGGAAAGAACAGCAATCCCATATGAACAGTCTAAACTCACAATTAATGAAACTAGAAAAAGAAAAACAAATGAGGCATGAGGCCCAAAGTCAGTAGAAGGAGGGACATAAAGATTAGAGCAGAAATAAATAAATTGAGAAGAATAAAACAATAGAAAGAATCAATGAAAGCAGGAGCTGATTCTTCAAGAAAATAAACAAAATAGGTAAACCCCTAGCCAAACGTATCAAGAAAAAAAGAGAGTCTACAACACATAAACAATCAGAAATGAGAAAGGAAAATCACTACAGACACCAGAGAAATACAAATATATATTAGAGAATACTTTGAAATTTTATATGCTAAGAAACTGGATAACCTAGAAGAAATGGACAACTTTCTAGAAAAACACAACCTTCCAAGACTGACCCAAGAAGAAACAGAAATCTGAACAGACCAATTAGCAGCAATGAAAGTAAGTTGGTAATCAAAAAACTACCTAGGAGCAAAACTTCTGGACCAGATGGCTTCACCGCTGAATTTTATCAAACATTTAGTGAAGACGTAATACCCATCCTCCTTAAAGTTTTCCAAAAAGTAGAAAGGAGGGAATACTTCCAAACTCATTCTATGAGGCCAGTATCACTCTAATACCAAAACCAGACAAAGACACCACAAAAAAAGAAAATTACAGACCAACATCCCTGATGAACATAAATGCAAAAATACTTAACAAAATATTAGCAAATCAAATAAAAAAATACATCAAAAAGATCACCCATCATAATCAAGTAGGATTTATTCCAGGGATGCAAGGATGGTACAATATTTAAAAATCTATCAACATCATCCACCATATCAACAAAAAGGGGAACAAAAACCACATGACATTTCTATAGATGCTGAAAAACCATATGACAAAATTCAACATACATTCATGATAAAAACTCTCAACAAAATGGGTATAGAGGGCAAGTAACTCAACATAATAAAGGCCATATATGACAAACCCACAGCCAACATCATACTTAACAGCGAGAAGCTGAAAGCTTTTCCTTTAAGATCGGGAACAAGGCAAGGATGCCCACTCTCACCACTTTTATTCAACATAGTTCTGGAGGTCATAGCCCATGGCAATCAGGCAACACAAAGAAATAAAAGGCATCCAGATTGGTGAGGAAGAATTTAAACGGTCTCTGTTTGCAGATGATATGATATTGTACATAAGAAACCCTAAAGAATTCACTCCAAAACTACTAGAACTAATAACTGAATTCACCGAAGTTGCAAGATACAAACTCAATACACAGAAATGTGTTGCATTCCTGTATACTAATGATGAATTACTATGAAGAGAAATCAGGAAAACAATTCTATTCACAATTGCATCAAAAAAAAACAAAACCTAGGAATAAACCTAACCAAGGAAGTGAAAGACTTATAACCCTGAAAACTACAGGACACCCATGAGAGAAATTAAGGAAGATACCAATGGAAATACATCCCGTGCTCATGGATAGGAAGAATTAATATTGTCAAGATGGCCATCCTGCCTAAAGCAATCTACAGATTCAATGCAGTCCCTATCAAAATACCAACACCCTTCTTCAACAAACTAGAGCAAACAGTTCTAAAATTCATATGGAATCACAAAAGACCCCGAATAGTCAAAGCAATCCTGAGAAGGAAGAATAAAGCAGGGGGTTTATGCTCCCAGACTTCAAGCTCTACTACAAAGCCATGGTAATCAAGACAATTTGGTACTGGCAGAAGAAGAGACCATCGATCCATGGAACAGAATAGAGAGCTCAGATATAAACCCAAGCATACATGGTCAATTAACATATGATAAAGAAGCCATGGATATACAATGGGGAAATGACAGCCTCTTCAACAGCTGGTGTTGGCAAAACTGGACAGCTACATGCAAGAGAATGAAACTGGATTATTGTCTAACTCCATATACAAAAATAAACTCGAAATGGATCCAATACCTGAATGTAAGTCATGAAACCATGAAACTCTTAGAAGAAAACATGGGCAAAGGTCTCTTGAATATAAACATAAGCAACTTTTTCCTGAACACATCTCCTCGGGCAAGGGAAACAAAATAAAAAATGAACAAATGGGATACATCAAACTAAAAAGCTTCTGTACAGCAAAGGACACCATCAGCAGAATAAAAAGGCATTCTACAGTATGGGAGAATATATTTGTAAATGACATATCCGACATGGGGTTAATATCCAAAATATATAAAGAACCCACATGCCTCAACACCCAAAAAGCAAATAACTCTATTAAAAAATGGGCATAGGATATGAACAGACACTTCTCCAACGAAAAAATTCAGATGGCCAACAGGCACATGAAAGATGCTCCACATCGCTTATTATGAGGGAAATGCAAATTAAAATCACTATGAGATATCACCTCACACCAATTAGGATGGTCAACATAGAAAAGACTAAGAACAACAAATGCTGGTGAGGATGCGGAGAAAGGGGAACCCTCCTACACTGCTGGTAGGAATGTAAAATAGTTCAACAATTGTGGAAAGCAATATGAAGGTTCCTCAAAAAACTCAAAATAGAAATACCATTTTACCCAGTAATTCCACTCCTAGGAATTTAGCCTAAGAATGAAGTATCCCAGTTTCAAAAAGACATATGCACCCCTATGTTTATTGCAACACTATTTACAATAGCCAGGAAATGGAAGCAACCTAAGGGTCCATCAGTAGATGCATGGATAAAGAAGAGGTGGTATATACACACAATGGAATACTATTCAGTCACGAGAAGAAAACAAATCCTACCATTTGCAACAACATGGATGGAGCTAGAGGGTATTATGCTCAGTGAAATGATTTCCCTCATTTTTTGGAGTATATCAACAAAGAAAAACTGAAGGAATAAAACAGCAGCAGACTCACAGACTCCAAAAAGGGACTAGTGGTTACCAAAGCAGAGGGGCAAAGGAGGGTGGGTGGGGAAGGAGGAAAAGGGGATTGAGGGGTATTACGATTGGTACACATCGTGTGTGTGTGGGTCATGGGGAAGACAGTGTAGCACAGAGAAGACAAGTAGTGACTCTACGGCATGTTACTACACTGATGGACAGTGACTTCAGTGGGGTGTGGTGGGGAACTTGGTAATATGGGCGAATGCAGTAACCACAATAATGTTTTTCATGTGAAACCTTCATAAGAGTGTGTATCAATGATACCTTAATAAAAAAAATTCCTGT
>JAVSCE010011199.1:0-29352 GCA_032199065.1 Smutsia gigantea
GAAGTTTTCAAGGCTATTAAAATGCAAATAATTTTCTGTAAGTAAAACTGCAACAGAAAAAAATATAATAACCCTTCCAAATTTTAGTGTCTGTGTGGGCTAATTACTTAGGACATTTCTGTGAAATTTGAGAAGCTATGAAATACTATAATTATGTTCCCAAATGAAGTAAGTAAAAGTTATCTGGGGTTTTTTTGTGAAATATAATTTGTACCTCATTCTTATAACTTGGTGTTATAACATCTCCTTGTTTTGTAAGTAAAATAATGACATGCTGTCATTCTTGACAAAAGGGCTATCATTAGCAGGATGTTTTTGCTTTCTACAAGATGCACTTGGAGGAGGCATAAAAAACTGCAGTATATTAAACAATGTAGAACCATTTAAAAATAAATTACAAAATAAACTTCTCAAATGATGCATCTGTACTTTAAAAATTATAGTTATTTAATATAAAAATGTATGCACATTTTTTAAAAGGTTAAATTGGGCTTCAGATCCTTTCAAAGCTCCTATTTGTGTTTCAACTAGAAAAGGCACTTTATAACCTCCTGCTGCCCAGCTGAGGCATACTCTGCTCCAGAGACTGTTTCTCCTTTCTTCCCCCATCCATCCCATGCTTTTTATGCCTGAATAGGAAGAAATAAACATATAAACTATTGCACAAAGGTGGGAAAACAGCAGTACAAAATGTTAAAACTTTCTATGAGGTTTTGCGTCAAAAAAAGATGCTTTCATTCAAAATAATGAGTAGCTAGTGAAATTTCATGTGGATTGGGAGAAACATTTTGAGACAGGACGGTGAACCTTTTGAGTCATTAGACACACAGACCACCTGCACATTTCACAAGGCCTCCAGGACCCTGCCTCATCAATAAGCCAACTTGCTGCACCACTGATTTAAAAATCAACTTAGTAAAGAGCATCTACAAAACCTCTACATCTACATTATAGCTAACAGTGAAAAATTGAGTGCTTTTCCCCCTAAGATGAGGAACAAGGCAAGGATAGCCCCTGTCTCTGCTCTTATTCAGCATGATGCTGGAAACTCCAGCCAGACTAATAAGGCAAGAAGAGAAATAAATAGCGTATGTACTGGAAAGGAATAAATAAAACTGTCCCTACTTGAAATGACGATTATCTACACAGAAAACCCAAGGAATCTACACTAAAAACTCATAGAACTAGTAAGTCAGCACGGTCCATGATTCAAGATAAACATGCAAAAACCAACTGTATTTTTATATTCTGCCAGTGAACACATGGACAGTGAAATTAAAAACATAATACCAATTACAATTGCTCAAAGAACGAAATATTTAGGTGGAAATCTAACAAAGCATGTACAGGACCTGTATGCTGAAAACTACAAAACACTGAGGAAAGAAATCAAAGATCTAAATAAATGGAGAGACATACTGTGTTCATGGATGGCTTGGGAAATATAATGTATTTAAGATATCAATTCTCCCTAACGTTATATGTGGGTTTAATGTAATTCTTATCAAAATTCCAGCAATATATTTTTTAGATATAGACAGGACTATTCTCAAATTTATATGAAAGGGCATAGGAATTAAAAGAGCTGAAACAACCTTGAAAAAGAATAAAGTGGGAAGAATATTTTTGCATGATTTCAAGACATTCTGTGTTGCTACATCGAGATTGTGTGGTATTAGCAGAAGGACAGACACATAGATCAATGAAACAGAATAGAGAACTCAGAAATATATTTACATAAATATGCCAAACTGGTTTTTGGCAAAGGTGCAAAAGCAGTTCAGTGAAGGAAAGACCAACTTTCCAAAAAAATGGTGCTGGAACAATTGAATATCCATAGGTTAAAAAAAAAATGAACCTCAACCTAAACCTCACACTCTGTACAAAAATTAACTCAATATGGATCATGGACTTAAATATAAAACATAAAACTATGATTTCAGAAGAAAAAAACCTAGGAGAAAATCTTCAGGATCTAAACTAGGCAGAGTTCTTACACTTGATACTAAAAGCATGACCCATAAATAGAAAAATTGATGAACTGGATTTCCTCCAAATTTAAAACTGCTCTGTGAGGATGAAATACAAACTTCAGACCAGGAAAAAAATATTTGCAAATCACATGTCTGACAAAGTAGTAATATTTAGATTATATAAAGAACTCTCAAAACTCAACAGTAAAAAAAAATTCATAGACAATGACCATAGTTAATGGTCAAAAAACATGGAGAGATGTCTACAGCATCTTACTATGCTAATGGACAGTGATTGTAATGGGGTATGTGGTGGGGAGTTGATAATAGGAGGAGTCTAGTAACCACAATGTTGCTCATGTAATTGTATATTAATGATACCAAAAAAAAATTCATATTGCCAAATATGTGGGGACTAAATATAACCCAAGAAGAGAATGCAAATCTTGCTCTTCTCTTTTACATAACACATTGTAGATTATTATTATTAAATATATTGTTAAAAAATAATAATAATAATAAAACTAATTGGTCCCCTTTGGAAGATGATAGAGATCAATTCATTATTTTGAAAGCTATTATATAATTATTTATTCTGACTTTTCCAAAAGAACCTTATTGTATTTCCAAGCAACTAAAGAATGGATGATCATAAATATCTCTTTATAAAGTTATTCCAGCTAATAAATGAGGAATGAAATTAAAATATCACCATTTTGCAGCCCTTAATGAGTTATTTGATCTAGGCAATATTTAGCAATGACAGCTAGCATCACAAATGATGAGACAACTAAACATACACCTAATAATGGAAGTATACAAATACTGCCCATGAAATATTCTTGCTGCAAATTTGAGCCTACATCTCTAGATTGAACTCCCAATTTAAAAGATATATATTGGACAGGACCTGTTAAAGACATCAGGGGAATGCCATCAGGAAAATCTAGACTGTGGGAGTCTCCAAAGGAAAAATCACCTGCTCTCTTTAAAAATAAATCGGGGGGGGGGAGCAGATGGAGAGAGAAATTCAGTAATTAATAGACAGTTGAAAGACATAACCAAATGGATCTTACGGCAAACAAATTTTAAAACAAAGTTATGAGAAAATTAAGGAAATCTGAACACTTTGAATATTTGATGGTATTATGGAATTCTTTTCAACACTTTTAGAACTGATAATTGTATTGTGGTCATGTTTTTTAGGTCTTATTTATTTTAGATGCATATTGAAATATTTTTTGATGATATGTTTGGGATTTGCCTCAAAATAACTGCAGTTAGGGGAGGAATGGGTAGGGGTAGAGATTAAAAGCAAATTGTCTATGTGTTGACATTGTTAAAACCGGGTGATGGATGCAAGGGAATTTATTACACTATTCTATTTTTGCATGTGATTGAAATTTTCCATAATAAAGATTTAAAAAAACAAAACAAAAAACATGGAGAGACATTTCACCTAAGAGGACACACAGATGCCAGAAAAGCACATAAAAAGATATTCAACATTATTAGCCATTAGGAAAATGCAAATTAAAACCACAATGATATATCAATGCACACCTAGAAGAAAGGCTAAAATAAAAATTAATGACAACATCAAATGCTGGTAAAGAAGCAGAGAAACTCCATCACCCATTCATTACTGCTGAGAATGTAAAATGGTACAGCCCTCTGGAAAAGTTTGGCAGTGTCTTAAAAAACTTAACACGCAACCACTGTACAACCTAGCAATTGCTCTCTTGGGCATTTATCCCAGGAAAAAGAAAACATGTTTATGTAAAAACCTATACATGGAGATACATATATATATATATTTAGCAGCTTCGTATATAATAGACAAAAACTAGAAAGAAAACCATGTTCTTCATCAGGTTAAACAAACTGCACTACATTCATACCACGGACTACCACTACTCAGCAATAAAATAAACTATTGATACACACAACCACCTGAATGAAGCTCCGGAGAATTACACCAAGTGAAAAAATCTAATCCCAAAAGGCTACATATTACATGACTTCACTTATAAAATATTCTTGAAATGACAAAATTATTGGATACCAGATCAATGGTCAGCAGGGGTCATGAATTGAGGGTGGGGCTGGGCTGGTAGAAGTGTGAGAAGGTGGAGGTTGAGGTGAATGTGGCTATGAAAGGGCACCATGAGGAATCCTTACTGTGATAGGACTGTTTATGTCTTGACTGTATCAATATCAAGATACTGGTTGTGATGTTGGAATACAGTTTGGCCAGATGTCCCCAGTGAGGGAAGCTGGGGGAGCAGTACATGGGACAACTGCATGTGAATCAACAGTGATTTCAAAATAGGAAGTTTAATTTAAAAATAATAAAAATATATTAACCTAGGACTAAAATACCAGAGCTTAATCCATAAAGAAATTTTGTTGAGCAATTTCAAGAAATGTTGGCTTCATACATAAATTATACCTGACACACCTATATTTATCTAAATATTCTTCCAGAGTATATTTCCTCTAACACCTATTTTTCCACTGAGAACCACACCTTAATAAACTCTATGACCGTCTATGGCCAGCCAGCAAAAGTATTTTGGACAAAAATTGACAAATGCAGATTTTTCAAGATGCACAGTAATTTTTTTTTAAAAACTGTTTTTCCTAATGAACTATCTTGAGTCAAATATTAAGTGAATAGTCTCTCCAAAAATTGCACAGCTTCCTATTTCTTTTGTTATTAGGTTTTACAACTGCAACTGCTTAAAAACATAACACACATACCCGCTGCTCCCACCCCACACACATACACACTACTTTTCCAGGATGTTATGACCTGGAATTTCTATGACCATTTCTCTTTCTTTTTCCTTTACTTTAACTCAACACAAAATCTGACCCTAGCCACAGTGGCCCAAAATGACCTGGAAAATTAAGTTTATTTTTTCTGGCAATGACAATCTGTGCTTGGAAATATAAAACTGTTATTCTGAATAAATTTCAAAGTTCCAAAGTACTAAAATTACTTTACTGAAACAGGACAAAATGAGCTGTTACTGCTAGGGAAAGGGATTGTTATCCTAGCAAGAACAGGGTGCTCTCCAGCCCTTGCAGCGCCACTTCTGTTTTGTAAAATAAACAACTCTAGTCTCTTTATTTTACTGTGTCCTGTGGTAATAAAATTTTCTGAAGCTAAAATCCTATTTTAAGTGTCTGTTTTGTCACCATTTAAGAAAACAAGAGATCAGTTTTACTTTTGCAAAATAACTGATTTGTTCTGCTGGTTTGTCACAGTTGTTTGCCTTCTGCACATGTTCCCAAGTAAAAGCAACAAAAGCAAAGTTGTTGGTTGCTTTCTTTTATGAAAAAAGAAAAAAAAAAACGAGGAGTTCATAGGTCTCTAAATGGGTTGATATTCAGTAGAGGAAGAGATACAGAATTATTACTCTGTTGATCGGTAACTGTTGTTTTCATTCTAAATTGTGGCAATAAAATCCTAAACCCAGGACTTTACTATCATTACAAGTGCATTTTGCTTTCAGAACACTGGATGAAAATTCAAGCGAAGCTGCTGGTTATCAGAGTCAGAGACAAGTAGGAGTTAGCTCACTCTAGAGAGAGAGTCGAATTAGAGATATGGTCTAAGGACATACTAAAGTAAACTAGTCTGGCAGCCGACAGAGGGGATGAGCGTGGTCTTGCTGTCTAGCCCATAGGCCTGTTTCACATGTTCTGCCACTTGGGGAGATGGAAGTCTGAGATGTGTCTTATGCTCAGTCAGAAATTGTGATAGAAAGCAAAATGGTCTAGGACGAGGAGTCAAAAGATTATCTTATTCTTTCTTCCCTAAGAATCCCTAAGAGGATGAGACCATGGGCAGATGACTTAACATCCTAGTCTCCTAGTCAGGCAATGGATTCTCTCACTACAGCTTATTGTCATCACCTTTGTTCTCCACACTTCCCCTTAAATGGCCATCTCTCCCACCACCTTTACTTGTTCTTGCCACTCTTTCTACTACTGCCTATTTGGCCATTAAGAGCATGGTGTTGTGCAGTCGTTTTCCTGTTCTTTTTCCAATATGTCATGTAATTTATATCACATAGCAAAAATACAAAAAGAAAGAAGGAGGGAAGACTCCCTTCCCCTTGTCTTCCATGATTTCTACACTAAACTTCCTTGGCACACATAGAAAAACAGGAGGGGCTTCTCTAGAAAGAAGAGCCAGCATGAAAACTAACACAAAATGTTATCAGAAGAATGAGAAGAAAAAGCCTTTGAAAGACGCGTCTGTCACTATCCACTAATACACCCACCTCAGGTTCTTTTTTATCCAATAGAGAAATGGAGCACAACTTCCAAGAGATTATGAAAAAAAATGACTTGTTTTTCTCATTTTAATAGTCAGTAGTACTATTATGAAGTATTCCTATTATCATTAAAAGCTTTATATATATTTAACATGAATCTGTATAGAATGATGTACACAAGCTGACTAAATACATACATTACCTGATCACAAGGCAATTTACCAACTGTGATTATGGAAAATCTAGATGAATCAAACATAGGTAAGAAGTTATGGAAAGAAAATAACCGACTTATTCTTAGATTGCTTTAATAGGCTGTCGGGTGATGCACGTACACATTTTGGTTGCTCTATAATCAAGTTCTGGGTACTTGGCTGGCACATAATAGGCACTCAATTAATCTTTGTTGTATAAATGCATCTGACATAGGCATGAAAAAAGTGCAAAGCTACACTTTACATCTGAAACATTCAATAGGACAAGGGCTACAAGCAGCATATTTTCCAGGGCCTGAGACAGCTGAGCCTCTCCTGGCATCCCCACTTGTCTGCACCGTATGGATAGCTGCCTACCATTCCTGCTTTGAAAATATAATTGGAGATTTATGAAATGCTTGGTTTTAGCATTTTTAAACAATTTACTTATAAAGTACCTTAAACATGAGAAAAAAACATTCACAATTCTTATAAAAACCATGTCAAAAATAAATACATACTCTTTCATGTATTCAAAACATATACATTGTTAAATGTTCTCTAACTTGGCCAGCTTTTCTCACCAGTAAAAGCTCTGTTCCCTTGGCCTAAGATGTCCTATTCCCTGTCTGTCTATAGGGATACTTGGCTTTCAAGGGCCAGTTTCAGTTCTGCCTCCTGGCCTAAAGCTCCTCCTTTGACCATCCCGGTACTCAGGGATTGCTCTCCCCACCTTCTCCACTCTCAGAAAGTACTATTTTATATGACATATAAATCATATCCTGTCTTTTAGAGTAATTTTTTTCATGTCATTATATATCCTTTTCCTGGCAGACGGCTGGGACCTGAAGTATGGGTATCGTTTCTTACAGATTATTTCATTTCTCTTAATCTCTGCCACACCAGTAATGAAAGGAACTCAGTTGAGGGAGAGAGGAAGGACAGCCCATGACTTCAAACCCATATAAGCACCAATTCTCAGGTAAGTGCAGCACAGCTGAGATCTCTTTACTACCAACTTTTATGCCTAACTTAAAATGTGAAGCAAATTAAACACGATGGTTTAAAAGGTCTTCTCTAGTAATTGGACTTCCTTTCTAGTTCCTGTTGCAGTTTATAGAAATCTGAAGGACATACAATAACAGCCCACATCAAGTTAAATCAGTGATATGATTAATGCTAACAGGCAGCCCAAAGCAACATGCACAAAGGATAAAAGCATATCTGACAGCTGACTGCTATTTTTAATTAAAAATAACGGATTGGTCATTGAGAGTTGACTGCAGATTTACTGAAAAACCTGAATGATTAATGATAGCTAAGGTTTGAGGTTTCAATTCACAACTTGCCAATCAGTTTCAAAGAGATATTTTTTAAATTATACTCTTAACACTGTATTCATTGCGAAACTAAATACGGGAGAAATGTTTTTGCCTGAGGACAGATAACAACAGGGAGGAGGTTACATAGAAACTGTGGAGAACTGATTGTTAACCAGATTAGATGAGCTGGTATATATGTAAGGGCTTAAAACAATGTCTGGTGCACAGTAAGTCACAAGAATTAAGGTAAAACTAAAATAGACCCCTGGAGAGAGTCTTAAAAGCTCGGCATCATAAAAAGTTACAAACCAATTATAATTTCTGCAGTGGTTTACTACTAATTTGTTTTGCAAATACAGAATAAGGATCACTTAAAATTCTAAATAGATGCATTTATTTCAGGTATTTTTTTCCTGAGAAGTTGCTAGAAAAACATATGTATATACTATTTGGACATTCCTGGGGCCCTCTTTTCACAAGGGTTCCACAATACCTGGTCAAATACTATGCTGGAATTATATATCTGTCTTCTTTCACAGGTCAAACATTCTTTGCACTGAATCAAATTCTACAATTCTGGCCATTGCGATTATTCCCTTCACTACCGTACCAAGTTCAATACAGATCCCATGACCAAAACAAATATTAAACCTCTGACTTCACTCCCCTAGGTTTTGGAATTCTGTAAAAATACTCCAACTGTTATGCTGTAATAACGTATTATAATATCATACCTTTTGGATTTCCTCAGGTAACTCATACATAGGCATGCGACGATCCATAATTTCCCAAAATATGCTGAGGGACCTCTGAAGTAAAATAAGCTAAAAACATTGATGGCAATAGTCAGAACTGAAATAGTATGAAGAAAATTCAAATTAAAAGATATAAATTACTGGGAGTATTTGGGGATGAATGGTGATAACTGTTTCAATAGGTATTTGTTTCATCAACTCAATGTTAAAAGGTAGAACTGTGGCTTTCTGTTAGTTATTAAGCCAATAGAACAGGAAAGACATAGAAAGGGTCTGCTGAGTTAGAAATAGTATTTTCTTTCTTCAGAACTTTACAGTCTAATTGTAATTTCTGTGGTGGTTTACTATTATTTGCTTTGCAAATACTTGATAAGGATCACTTATTTTAAACAGACCCACTCAGTTTTTTTTCTGAAAAACTGATAAAAAATATTTAAATATATTAATTCAGCAGATAAGAAAAGCAATTGTGACATGAATGCTGGTTTAAATGATGAAGTACAGGAAAAAAAAGTATCAGGCTAAGTATGGTATGCAGGCATTGAACAGAAGAGTTGTCAAAGCATGAGAAGCCAAGTGTCAATATTACCTAAGATGAGCATTTGCATATTTTTGTGCAGCTGATTTACTTTTAATAGATTTTCATTTTCTAATATAACATAATTCAATATAAAACTCTATCACTACTTTCATAAAAACACGCAAGATGGCGGAACACTTTGGGAAAGAATAGACAGTCCAGTTTCATGAGTGAGAGATGTGTGTGAATATATACAGTGGGCAGTAGAAGGGGCCAGCAGAGTAAGATGACACAGACATAATTCCATAGCTGGGAAGAAGTCCTGAGTGTCAGGAGGTGTAGAGAAGGAACAATATAGGAATTCAGGGAAGAAAAATGTCTCATTTTTCTGAAGGGACAGGAGAATTAGTAAAGTCTTCCTGAGGCTATTTGCTTTTGATCAGGGCAGGATCTTGGCAAAGAGACTGGAGAGGCACATAATCTGTCACAGACAGCAACCCCAGCAGGGGCAAGGTGGCAGTGACACTGTAGCTGACTAAAATTCCTGTAGTGGTAGCATTTCTTTAAATTATGCAGCCATTAGTGGAAGAGAAGATTCCGCATCTTGTGTGTCAGCACAAAGCCCGTTTTAAAGAGCTGCTATTTAAAACAAGTAACTAACAAGCTGCCTTCCCATATAGACATAATAAAATGTGTGTGTGGGAGAAGGGTGTAAAGTTAACTGGGGTGGGGGTAAAGTTAACTGACATGGTTAACATAGGCCCACATGGCCAAGTACATCATCTAAAGTTGGGCAGACTGTCTCAGTGATGTAGCAAGAGCTCATTATTCACAGAAGAATCATTATTCACGGAAGACTCGTTATTCTCATTTCCACCATTTTACAGTGGCACTCACCATCAGTAAAATAAGATGGCATTATCCTAACTAAATTCTATCGGGAGTAGAATTTTTCCTAAAATCATCAACTAAATGTCCTTTTAAAATTCCACCCATAAAATTATTTGAGAGCATGGATCTAAAGACGGTATAAACAAGGCACCAGTGGAACAGTTTTTTTATTTCTGTAAATACCTCATTGTCTGTAAATTTGTTCCAACTCTGTGGCCTTACTACACCGAGGGGAAGAATTGGCAGTTTCTGATTATTGAGGAAAAATTTTAAATAAAATGCATTGCCAACCCAGAAAATCCCTCCACAATGCAGAAAGAAAACAATTTTATTATTGAATTAGCAATTGACTGTGATGCACAGCACAATCTGTTGAGCTACAAAAACAAAGAAATCTCATTTTTTTATACAGCCAAGCAGATATAATCCATTACATACACATTCTCAGGGTAAATGGTAACTTTTTATTCAACACAGCTTACTACATTCTTTCATAGTTCATTTTAAATTCCCCCCTGTAAATTGAAGTAGCCATCTGTGCTATCTTACTGCGTTTGTTCCAAGGAATACATATCGCTAAGACAAAGCAGGCGGTTACTAAAAGTAAGGTGCCTTTGCTAAACTCCCAAGGTGATACGGTGATAGGGGCGCTGTCTTCTTTGCCGCTTACATTTTAAAGAAATGGCTCCCACTTCCTCAAACTGGATCTTTAAAAAGATTTGCATATATATATTAAAGGAATAGAGGATGCATTCACAAATGTGAGGTTTCTCCAAAAAAGGGGGGAGAGGTCTCTTACCCTCTTGACAACAGTAAAAATTTTAATTTATCCTTACGTCATTTTGCGTGTTTTATTGAGCCCCTTTTATTATTTGACATTACACACGCACAGACTGCCCTTCAGCAACAGGTGAGGTAATAACTGACAGCAGCTACGTTGGTATTTGTGAACCCGCTAACAACGAGGAACATGTCAAAAATTCAGAAATGTCCATGATTATTCACTTCCGATTCCCTTCTTCACACCAGTGTCACGTTGGGCCATTAACTCACGTTCAGCTTTCAGGCCTTCTCATAAAGAACTTCCCCTGGAGTGAATCAGCCACAAAAGAGCAGGTCAGGGTCAGGTGAAGCGGAGTTCACGACCTAGGACTCTGCTGAAGAGGCAGGATTTTCCAAATAGAAACCACGGCAAGACCAGCCAAAGTGCTGGAAGGGTTTTGAAATCTGTCCCATTCTAGCCCCGTTCCCTCGGGAACGGCGGTGGCAGGAAGAGGAGGAGGGCGCAGGGGTGAGGCCGAGCGGCGCATTCGGGGGGAGAATAGGGCGCGCGAGCCGGCGGGCTCGCGGAGACAAAGCTGGGGCCGCAGAGCGGAGCGGAGGCGAGGCGCGGAGTCCCATCCCCTCGCCGCCGCGCCGCGGCTCAGCTTTCCGGCCCTCGCCCTGGGTGCCAGCCCGCCTCCGCTCCGGAACTGCATCCCGGGGACCGGGTCATCCCGGGGCTCAAGGAAGCCATTCATTGTCTCTCACCTACACCTCGACGCTGCCGGATGCGAAACGGCTTTCCCGGTCTCCCGGGAGACCGGGCTGCACGTCGGTCTGACGTCAGGGCGCGGTGACGTCAAGGCTCACGCCGCTCACCAACGCGGAAGCGGTGCTCTCCCACCCCGCCCCGGTCCCCAAGCGCCGGGCGAAAGCGGGAAAGCTCGTTGGGGTGGCGAGGCTAGTGGCTGCTCTTACTCGGAAAGCTGTGAGAGGGAGGGAAAGGGCTTGGAGAGCGAGGCGGGGCAGGGCGGGCTGGGGTCGTGGTAGGCCTGAGGGGATGGCGGAAGCCGTCCCCAGCCCTGTCGTGCTTTGGAGAGACACACTCCCGGGGGTTCAGGCTCCAGTCCGTCTACCTCTCGTCCCTGGCTCTCGGGTCCGTGAGGCAGACGAAGCGGTGGGCAATTAATTGCCCTTGAGCAGAAAGGGGAGAGTTGCCTGTAGAGGACATGGGTGCAAAAGGAAGCTCTGGTCACAGTCACTGCCGCCAAGGGCAAATTAATTGGGAAAGCATTGGTAAAATTTCATCCTGGTCCAAAAGTAGTTAAGATGAAGGGCTTAGTTCAAAAGGTATCTTGAGAACCTTAGTCCTCAATTTGTTTCTTTATGGAAGGCTGCCCACCCCTACACGCGAATTACTTTCCTTCCTTCATAAAGCTGGTATTGATGACCTACTAGGCGACAAGTACTGCATACCAGGATGGGGTGATGCTGTGACTAACCCAGACAGGGGCTGCCATTGGAATGATTTGCAAGTGACTCATTCATTGTCCAGATCTCTCCTTTTTAGGGTTACCTGAGGTCCAGAATGCAGCTCTTCGAAGAAAGAAAACCTTTGCAGCTCGCTAGCAGGGAAAGAGACTTGTTAACTACTGAATGAAGTTAAAGTTGAATAAATACAAAGAAAATCAGGTAAAACCTATAGATTTAGAGGAGTGGTCAAATAAGGCAGAGCAGTACTAAAACAGTAGTCAGACTACTGTTATTAGTGAAAATGACGTCATGAAGTACTGCCACTTCTTAAAGCCGTATTCCACAAAACACTAGATGCCTTCTTTAGATGTACCCTATACACTTTATCTGATGGATATTTTTGCCCCAACGCCTGCCAGTGTCTTCTGTTTCCATCCTCTCAAATAGTCATCTTTCTTTATTTGGGAAAGATAGGCAATAATTAGGATTGAAGAGAGGATGTGGGGTGGGGCAGAGGGCACCCAATGAAGTGTTCAAGTAAGGTATGCTTTTGAGAAGTTCAAAGAACCTTCAGAGCTTTTCATTCTCAGCGTGTTTTGTTTCTTTGGAGGACAATGAAAGTAGGACTGTTCTCATATTGTAACACTGGGGGTGTTTAGACAATAGGGCACAAAAAACAGCTCATCCCAGATCCATTGAGTGCTTTGTCTGGAACAGGAATTGCACGCCTAAAGCAAGATCATTCTGTTCTGAGCCTACTTAGGTAAGTAGCATTATTCATAAAGTTTGGTAAGTAGTAGGCCCCCACCCTTCCTGGAAATGATGTGGGAGAATGCTACTTTGCAAGTCTGATAAAAATATCAGAAAGTCTATCCAAGATTGCTAATTTCAAAGTGAGCTCAGAACTGTACAAAGGCAGCATGGCAAAATTACAGTTAGCCCAACTTTATTTTTATCCTGTGAATCAGAACACAGTACAATTGCTATCACCTCAAAAGTTTGAGTAAAATGGTTGCAGAGAGGCTTCTCAGGTTAGAAGCAACTACAGCCTTTACTGCTATTTCTGGGTTCCATCCAATGCAAGTGCAGAATTTTTTTAAAGTCAACATTTATTAGGCTCTATTTTCCAGCACTTCATACACAATATCTCAATTATTTGGAATCCTTCCAAACATAACTCAGTGAGATCCTACTTATTGTTCACTTTCACCTAAATGGTGGAAGTGGCCAAGGGTATGGCCCAACGTGATCACAGAGTGTATTCAGGCTGAATGTGAGTATCAGCAGAAGCACCTGGGCCTATGTACTGTTAGTTGACTCTGCCAGCCAGCCGGTATCCACGGACCATCAGCCTACTGTGCATTAGTAACATATGTAGATATCCGAGAGGTATTTAATTCCTGGAACTTCACTTAGTCTGGGACTTACTTTCTTCATAATTTTTCTGATACAACTTCCAGCTTTTAAAAAGGAAGTCAGCTACAATTGACCTTGCTTTGTTGTACTTACCTCAACACATTTTATTCCAAGACTGAATTTTCTTTCCTCATACTGTTTTTTTTTAAACTGCTAATCAACATTTAAACTTTTAGACTCCTTTGTAAAACCACTTTATATAATTTTGTATTGAACCCTGAATGACTCTAGCCTGGAAATGGCTTTGGCCACAAAATACTGTTTGTGAATTATGCTGTGTATGTTTCTGAATCCATCATATGTGCAGTATAAACAAACACCTAATAAAATGAAGGTTCCAATGTTTAAATTGCATTTTTCTCTAGGATTTCAAATGTTTTGTCATCTGTGCAGGAGTAAATTGTGTACTCAGTTCATTTTAGCCCTGAGAATATGATTATTGAATGAAATTTCCAATGAGACAAGTCAGGCCTTTAAGTGCTACAACTCTCAAATATTAAAAGTAAACCAAGCACTACAGTGAAACCTTTGATGGTTATAAATGTATCCTCTTGTGACCTGTTCACTCCTGAGAAAAGCTTTACTCCAAAATGTAGTATGTACCAAATATAGCTTAATATTTGTTACATGAATATTTATTATTGAAATATAATTGACATATAACTTTATATTAGTTCCAGTTGTACATGATTCAATATTTGTATATATTGTGTAGTAATCACCATATTAAGTCTAGTTAACATCAGTCACCACACATAATTACAATTTCTGTGTGTGTGATGAGAACTTTTAAGAACTACTGTCTTAGAAACTTTGAATTATTTAATATGGTATTATTAACTATTAATAACCATGCTGTACTTACATCCCCACAACTTATTTTCAAGAATGTATTTTAAAACACACACAAAAGAATAAAGCTCTTACAGCACTGACTTAAAACTCTTGTAATGAATTTGATGCTCAAAAATACGGCACTGATAGTTCTTTAAACCCTCGGCATCCAATATCTAGCCTATAATAAATGTTAAGGAATTCAAGGACTGAAAAATGTTAACAGCCTTATGCATTTAAAGAACAACTTTTTGTAGAATTTGCTTATTTCTGAGATTTCTATAGGATTTTAATGAAGCATCTAAGAGTCTATTTATTTTGATAAGTGATTAGCAGAAGTGATTTCATTCTCTTTATAGAGATGAAGTTCATTTTCTGTACCTGTAATTTTAGATAGCTATGGAATTTATAGGAATCAAATTCTAGCAATTTTCCTGTCATTTTGTTATATCTATATTAATAGAATATATTTTAATGCCATTAAATAAGGGCTTATTAATCACCTTGAGATATTTTATGATCTATTGATTAAAAAATATCAAACATTATAAGATCTATCAAATACTTGAAAAGCATTAAAATAATTATAGTAGACCTGGTTTTTCAAGTGTGTAGAGAAAACAACACTCATAAGCATTACCTTTAGGGTCAAAAATTAATACATTTATTATGTTTTACATACCTTGAAATGTTCAAATATATTGTAATGGACACAATGTAAAAGTCATCAGATGTCTTTTTCCTTTTCTTTCCTTTTGCAGTAATCCAGACCTCTTTACCCTCCCCAATCCCTTACCACCAAGCACATAGGAATCAGCCCAACTCTGGGAGTGAACTCAGATTAAGTTAATTCTGCTAGTCCTTTCCCCTTTACCAAAGATTTAATCAGCAGTGGACCTATGACCCAATTCTGACCAAACAGGCTTCAAGAGAAGTGGCTGGAAGCTTCTTGGGAACATTCTTTTTTATTAGCACATATATTTAGCATTCATCAGTCTTGTTTATAATATTTAAAAATTGGAACTATCAAAGTATAAAATAAATTGATTTATCAAATAACAAGATTGTGTAGCTGTTAGAAATGATTATGTAGTTCTTTGGTGATCTTTGTCTCACTGTATTATTCTATGAAAAAGCAAGCTGAAAAGAGTATCATTAAATCCAAGAAAAAGGTATTTCATTTAGCATTCTAAATATACATTTTGTTCATTATTTCTATAGATGTTTATTTTATTAGGATAAGGGGGTACCTCACAGAATCAACCCAAGAGCTGGATAGCCAAGCTTCAAGAAAGTGGGAAACTAGGCAGATAGGGATTCTGAAACTCTTTTTGAAAGTCAGTGTCTCAGCCCTTTGAATCTACCACTTTATGTAAGTTGGTTCTGTCCTTTTACAGTCTCCGCACATGGCAAGGCAGAGGTGACTGACAGTCCCATTTTGCTACCAAGAGGTAGAGAGGAGGCTTCTCTTCCCAACCTCCAGTTAGAAAAATGTCTGGAAATGACAACTCGACACACCTTGGTTATACAGCAATTCTTTGACCAAATTCACTGAGGCCAGGAGGAGTCAGTTACATGCAACTTGACCAATTGTGAGGATCAGGTAGGCCAGACCACACATGGTGAGCTTCCTTTTCTAATTGCACATCTAAAAGAGTAGAGGCAGAAGCAGAATCCCAGGAGGAGGCACAGAAGAGTAGTAGGCAGACAAAATAACCATTCCTACCTACAGGTAAGTGAAAATCAGAGCTGGGAAAACATTTTAAAGTTAAACAGTGAATCTTGCTCTCTCTTTTCTCATGTGGTAAGTTGAGAGGTGAACATGTGCATTTACTAGAACAAAGCTTCTAATAATTTATGGTAGGTATCCTAACCAGGAATCTCCTCCCTCTTCAGTAATGGTATGTTACTTGTATAACAAAAACAAATGTGTAACTAGGCACCATCGGCCTAAGAGTAATCGTAACAGAAATAAGAGCATAGATCCACCAAATCAAAATGTAAATAAATAGAAACCAAGCTAATGTGCAATTTTGCAAACTTTCAGTAAATGGAACGGTTTTGTGAGTTAAACTGTTTAAGTGTTATTATTTTTGTTTTGCCCTCCAAACTTATTTACAAATCTACAAACAGTTGATAAATAGGCTAGAAACATTTCTGCTCACGTGATCTTGAGAAAGAACTTAGAATCCTAGCGTCTTATGATGTAACTTTTTTTTCTTAACGGCCTTGAGACTCTTGAGTT
This sequence comes from Smutsia gigantea, assembly GCA_032199065.1. Lineage (NCBI taxonomy): Eukaryota > Metazoa > Chordata > Mammalia > Pholidota > Manidae > Smutsia > Smutsia gigantea. Next base: position 16,675 of record JAVSCE010011199.1, read on the forward strand.
CGCCATATGAAAGAGGTATCTCCAGTCAGAATGCCAGGGAAATAGGCACATAATTGATTTTAAAATAAAACACTGGAACGAACGCTTCTAGGAGGAATGACAGCATGCAGAATCACGACTCTGATACCAAATCTTTTTGCAGAGTGGACGAAACTTGCGTCCCAAAGTCGTCTTTGCTTTGGGTCGCTTCTGCGTAAGCATATCAAACGAACTGCACCTGCGTGCCCTGCCTCTTAATTTAAAGCTTTCCTTGGAAAGTTTCCCCAGCATGATTGCTTATTGATAGAGCAGCTCTGGTTCCCGGTTCCTCTAATACATCCCGAGCGGATTTGATTGCCGAACGCTACCCACGTTCTGGTAACACGCAAACTCCTTGTCCTCCCCGGTGAACTCACTACCTGTCCCAGTAATATAGCGTGACTCCCCTGCCCCCTGGGGTTGTAAAAGCGGAAACGGCGCCGCCCTCCAGCACCTGCGCCTCCGGCCAGGCCCACGAGGGCCTCCCGGAGTACTATGTGCGTGCAGCCGCCGGCCGGCAGGTCACGCAACCTCGGCGGCCCCGCCTCCGACGCCTGCCCTCGCCGCTTCCGTGCGCGCTCGGGGCTTCCCGGCTGGCCGGGAGCTGGCCTCGCGTGCAGACCCGGCCGCAGAATCCGGCAAGTCCTGATTCCGCCCGGCCCCCGGCACCCCGCCCGCCACCGACTTGAGCCCGAACGGCTGCTACCCTCAACTTCTGCCGAAAAGTTTCCACCTCTGCCGCTGTCAAGCAAACACCCCGGGCTGCGGCGCGAGGGAGAAGGGGAACGCGGGCAGGGAATCGGGCTCGCCCCGCGGGCCGCCTTAGCGCCTGCTCGCCGCCTCCAATGCCCGGCCGCTCCGTCGCGGAGGGGCCGGGCCCGGCGGCCCCCAGAGCCGGGCGTACAAAGGGAAGCGGGCGACCGGCCCGGGGCAGGGCGAGGCGGGACGGGACCCCTCTCCCGACGCCCCTCCTCCGCCGCAACTGCCGGGAGGCGAGCGGCCCGGCGACCCGGCGCCTTCCCCAGAACTCGAAGGGAGGTGGCAGCCGGGCGTCAGGGGCGGGGAGGGGCAGGGCCCGCGGCGGCCGAAAAGGAGCGAAAGCCAACGCGTGGGAGGCGAAGTGATTGTGGCGGTCAGGGCCATCTATGAGGACGGACAGCAGGGGCGGTATTCCGAGCGGAAGGGCCTCCGGGGCCGGCGCGCGTCTGCACGAAGGCTCGCTGCGCGCGCGGCTCTCACGCCACGCCGCGTGCAGCCGAGGAAGCGCGTGTCGTGACTCCCGGCGGTGAGATCAGCTTGAGTTGCCCCCCCGTCGGGGCTGGGAAGGGCGGCCTGTCACGCAGCCGCTGCCGGGCGTCGGCTCCGGGGGAAGGAGCCGGGGTGAATCAGCCGCCCCCGGGAGGTGGCCGGGCAAGAGTCACAACTGTTCCCAGGGGACGACGAGTGGCTGGGGAGCCGGAGAAGAACCAAGTGCAGCTTGCACGGTTTGGGGGCTGGATTCTAGAGCAAACCGGTTTATGAGGCGACGTTGAAAATGACTGCTCTGAATCGTGTCTTAACACTGCCCAGTCGGCAACTGTGGAAGCACCACCGTAATACTGAAAAAGGTCATTAAAACGGGCCTTCAATTTGTTTATATTACTTAACAGGCAGTGCACACGGCTTGTATATGCACGTGTGAAATTTAACTTATACAGTCAAGTCTGGAGGCATGGTTTGGCAAGAGGAATAACTGAATTCAGTAAGAGAGGGTAAAATAGACTACTTAAAAGGACAAATGAACTGAAAAAAAAAAGACCATCACACGAGGAAGCCATTATATTCATCTTTTCATGGTCTTGAACATCTTGTACCAAATCGACCATAATACACAAAGGAAACATAATTAGACACAGAAAACGCAAATATTTAGCTGTGCCAGGCAAACTTTTTTTTAAATTAGCCTTGTGTTATAGATACATGATTAATATCTGTAACATGAGAGAAAGAAGTATATCTTTGAATTTTTAATACTTAAGTAATTTACTTAGTCAAGTACAGGTGACTCCCCAGTAGGTATATCACTATGAAACAAGTAGCATTAATCCTGTGCAGAAAAATCCCTGCTCCGAATTTTGAATATTTGTTACTCGCATTTTTTTTTTTACGGATTGTAGTGTTTTATATCCCATGAATTCAGTAAGGCAATGGAAACTTGAGCCTAAGTGCCTAGCAAATGGCATCAAATGAGTATGTTGAGTGAAGGAAGGAAGGAGTGAATGAATGAATGTGTAGGCAGCACTCTCTGATAGTGGGAGCTCTGAACTGAAGGGTCATGAGTGAATAATACCAGCCCTGCCACTGACTCATGTGTGATCGTTGTGCAAAGAAACTGCTTTCGGCATACCTACTTCACCAGAGGTGGGGGGAGGACTCTTCCTTACCAAAGGTGCTTTGAGATCTTTGCAGAAAGACGGCATATTTGATTATTATAACTAATACACCACTATTGCGACAACCCGTATGTAAAGTTACAAAAGTATAAAATAATGTTTGAATACAACAATGCCACTAAATTTCTTTTTGTTTGTACTTAGTCTTATCAAGCACTGAAACACAGGGTGGGAGGCTGCATCCTGACGTAAAATATTTATTTGGCTTACAGACATTTCATCATTGGTTGACAAATACTTAATGGTGTGCAATGGAAGTTTTAAATAATCAGTATTTGAGTAGTCTTTGTGGTTGATGACATTTTATAAGAGAGCCGAGACCTCTAACTTATGGAGTACCTAGGAGAAAACTCATTTTTGATGATTTTTTCCTAATTTGATCTTCGAAATTTTCAAAGTGAGTGATTTCCTTGAAGACAATTTTTTGTTGCTCAGTGACTGAAAATCTAGGATATTAATTCAATCAACATAGTAAGGGACCTACTGTGTCAGACATTGTTCTAGGTTTTGAGGATAGAACAATGAACAGACAGAACTGGCTGATTAATGTTTAAATGTTTTGGGTGTCTATTTAAATACAGGTAACTATAAGAATAGTAGTATAGTAGACACAACTTTGTGTAAACATAAAATCTGTTCCTGGTCTCAGCTTTTAGAAAAGATTCCTGAGAGGGAAAGGAGAAGTCACCATAGAGTGGTAGGAGTTTTCAGATGCAACCCTTAATCAGTCTCTTCTATAAAGGAAGTTATAAGACAAACCCCCACAATACTGTCTGTTTTCCATCATTTCCATATCAAAGCTGCCCTCATCTTTCTTAATGCCCTCTGCCATCATTTTAAGGTTGTGCATGCCCTTTTTTGCCAGGATGCCATACACTTGTGCGGTTTGTTGAGACTGCATTGCATCATGGTGCCTGGTGGAGGAGATGAGTAGGCATTGAACTCCAGCCCCTAGCTTCACCCACTAAGACGTGCTTTGCATCCACCTGAGGAAGGGGTGTATTTTTTTAATTTGAACAAAGCACTATAGGAACTACAGTGGCCCTCTTTGCTCTTCAGAGTTCTCAGGCAACTTGCTCCCATCTGCCCCTTGACATGTATTTTCATGTTGTGTTTAATAGCACTGCTCTCGTATGAATCAAAAGACGGAACATTGGGGGATGGGGAGAAGCCAAGGCCGAATGAGAAGTGAACCACCTCTACCAGCTTGCAAGATATCCAGCTAATATCTAGATAAATTAAGACTGGCCCAGGGCATGATGCTATGTGAAACATCCTGCAGCAAAAAGGAAGCAATGCTACAGCAAGAACCTGCCTTTTTAATTTTAGCAGACTGGAAGAAATGTCAGCTCACACCAGCTTGCCTCAGTGTTGCATTGTAACTGGAGAACATGATACAGTCAGACAGCAGTGCCCAACCTTTTGGCCAAACTCATTTGTAAGATTTGATATCAGATGATCTGATAGGGGATATATGTCTTGCTGAACCCTGAGGCTGGCCTTGGTATTGAAGTGTTTTCCTTTGCCGGTTGCTAACTTCTCCGTGTCTGTTGACATTACATCATGTTACAAACAATGAGTGGTAGAGACTGCAGTGTCAGGATGTAGTGACCTGATTAGTCCAAACTCCTGCAGGGGAGACGTGCAAATGGATGAGCCCCAACAGGACCTGAAGAACAGTGTGGTTTTGAAATCCTGGGTGGATGGGCCACGCCCTATATACACCTTAAATCTCCTGGTGCTTTGAAGTTATAATTATTGCCCAACAACTGGGACTGAGTTAATTAGATCTTTGTATGATTTGATTATAAGAAAATAAGAATTTAACCTATTGAAATTTGCAAATGCGTACATAATAAAAACATTTTTAAAACCTTGGAATTAATATCATTTAAGAGCATAAAAATAACCCAACTGCATTAACACCTTTTAAAATATAGTCTCTTAACAACAGTTAAGCAGTTGGTTTTGTAGCTTAACATACAGGCCTAAAGCAAATGAAACCCATGAAGGAATATGATTACCCTGAACTACACAATTTATTTCACTTATCAAGTGAAGTTTCCTATGGTATTTCTTAAATCAACTAATGATTATTGTTTACAAAAGCTTTAGAGAGTATCACTTTCAGTTTTACGTAATTTCAAGGTGAAGAAAACAGATACTCAGTAAGCCCTCTACCTACCAAAGATGAGAATTAAAGCAATTGTGGAACTTTACACAAGGATGACACCTGGTAAGTATAGTTTGTCACTATAAACTGATTAATGTAATTCCCTACCGTGAGACAGTAAATGCAGCATGCAATAGATCATTTCCTGTTTGAGGACAGAGCCTGCTCCTTGTTGATGTCATTGCCAGGGCCACTCAATAAATGAATCAATTAATGAATGAGCATGAGAGAAAACCCATAAGAACAAACCTTCAAGCACTCCACTCTAACTTCTAGGCCCTCCCAGTTTCTCTCTCGCTGAGTGCCTTCCCAGATTATCGATGCCTTATGTGAGCAATCAGGAAAAAGGAAGCAATCCAGATGGGAGGCTAGCTGTGGTCAGATGCCTCTGCAAGGAAAAAACTATTTGCAGATGTTTCAACAAGTGGAGAGGCTGGGCTGAGTCTAGGCCACAGGAAACAACTTCCACACCTTGGGGCTACTACCATAAAGGTATCATCACTCACAAGTACGGGATTGTGTTGGAAACATGAAAGGCACTCAGGCTTGGAATGCTGCATGAATCCAGACTTGCCTCAGGAATGCTACAAGTGATCAGAACTAAGTATAGAAATTAATGTGATTCGTAAAAATAGCAATATAGGATCATGGTTATCTGGGAATGAAATCCTTTAATCACTTTAAACAGAACTAATGAAACTAGGGGGAACCATCATTGATTTTGAGAGTCTTCTTCTAAATTAGTTGGCCTTTGGCATTTTGAGAGCAAAGTTCAAATTCCAGTTCCTGTCTGACAGGAAAGTAAGTCAGACACAAAGTAGATGATAGTCTTTTAGACTCCAAACTGGAACAGCAGGGCTTAAGAGAGAGATGAGTCTTGAAGAGCCTTTCTTTTCAGTGTTGCTGAATCCATTCACCTATTGGGCTATTTTTCACTGTATCTTTGAGGCTATTTACTTTCAATTTTATGATATTGGCCTTTGTTGGCAAATCTGTTCAAATGCAAATAGGAAATGTTATATTTTCTAATAAAAAAGTTCTAAATTCTACTGTGTTCTGTGCATGCCCACTTCCAGAGCACCTTAACTTTCTCGTGGCATTGTGGATGATGGGGCACATGATTATAAGTACCAATTGCTTCATAAGATAACAACATACAAAGGCACCTTAAAAGGTGCACAAAACCAGGCTCAGCTATTTACTAGCATCGCACCCTGGTCGTAATACTGCCTGAGCCCAGTTTCTCGTCTCTACCATGGTAATAACTGGAGCGTGGTTTTGTTTTGGCTCAGTGGACGAAGAAGAGATTTTCTGAAACGATGATCTAAATATTTGACAATATTGGATTTGTTCCACAAAATACTAACTTTTTAAAGTGAGAATTAACATAGCTGTGGACATTTGACTAGTAGAGAGAAGCTTTTTATCACCCCCAAATGGAAATTTTAAAATATATATATATAAGGAATGGAAGAAAATATTGGTGCTATTACTAAAATTGACCAGGATATTTGGGGGATAGAGAAAAATTAATTAAGCCTAACATTATTAGAGAATTGTATGTATGTGCTACTGGGTTAAGTGAATGTCCTTTCTGAATATTGGAATTCAATCTAAAAAGGCTAAATGCCAATGCTGGCAGAAATTCTTTTGTCTTTTTAAAACCAAAAAAAAAGAACAGAGGTGTATCAGATATGCTGAATCTCCCTAAATATTGTGCAATTAGATTATTGGAACAAAGAAGAAATTTAAATATAATCAAAATCACATTCCTCATTTTATGGATGAGGAAACAAATCTTATGAGAGGATAATTTATTTTAAAACATTATTATTATTGCTCTTGTTATTACAAGTGCTATGCAAGGCACCAGTCTCAGTTCTGGGGATTCAACAGTGAACAAAACTGACGTGGTCTCTTGCCCTGAATCACAGTTAATGGAGAAGCTAGAACCAGAAATTAATCTGTGGATTTCTAATTTTAAAAGCTTGCATTAATCAGGTACTGACTCTAGACCAGGCCCTTAGTGTTTCACCAACATTAAGTCATGTAATAATCTAAAGTAATTCCATTTACGTAATAATCCTGGCTCCTCTGGGTGTCTTATGTACTCTGCCCAAGGGAAGATAAAGTGAAATTTGAATTTGGAAAAAGTAACAATGCAGGAGTAGCCCAGAACCTTCCCTTCTCTTTCCTTAGGACTGAGCTGCCCGAGGGAACCTTTGTTCTTTGCTCTTTCAGGCCTGAAGATGAACAGGACAGAAAGAGGCCTTGTGATCAGGGAGACAAGTCTCACATTGGGGTTTTAAATTAGGAAGCCTACTTTCCCACAGATACCACTTTCTCATTCATAAAATCTCTGTATTTATGTGTGCAATAAACCTGTCATAAAAACAAAAGAGTAAATAGCCAAGTGTGTACTGTCATATTTGAACCATCCCAAGCCAGCCAAATTCTCTCCAGTGTGCAAGGCTGTGCTTCACATTCTGATCCCACTAGCCACAACATCCAGGAAGTAGTGTCTTAAAATAATACCAACATAACCTTCTGGGATCATATGCCCAAGCAGCAGAACAGCTTGCGCCAGCAGCCTGGACGTGTTGCAGATGGCACATAACATCAACCGTCACACCTTCCAAACAGATCTGACCCTAATCCTCCAATTTCTACAACTGTGAAGGTTTGCTGTTGGGCTTTTTCAGAGACAAAGTGGTGAAATGAAAAGGGCATGGTATTTATAGAATGGGAGGACCTAGATTTGAGTGCACCCTGAGTTAAATCTCTCTAACTTTGACCCTCTGTTTTTCCTCTAAATAACAACACAGATTGCCTTACCAAGGTCACATGGTTATTTGAGGCAAAAAGGAAAATCCATGGGCAAGTGCTCTGTAAACAGTAAACAAGTATACAAATTGTTTGTTGTTTTACAAGCTTAAAGGTCAATCCTTTAAATAATAGTTCTCATGTTAACTATGGGTTTTAAACTTGACTTTATTCACAGGAGGTTGTATGGTTGGTTGATAGTGGCCCAGATGATTATTATTTAAAGGCTGAAAACCATTCTCTCAACTAAGCTCTCCCCTCTCCCAGTGAAGATTACTTACTGCTTACTTAATGTAATTTAAAAAAACCTCTCTTCCATTGTTCTCTACATCTTTACCACTAATCTTTTGCATTAGGCAATGCCTCTCAGTGACTCCTGTGAATGTTAAGCAGATTTGTAAAATGCCTTCCCGCTAGAAGAACAGCAATGAACCTAAGAATTGGAGTAGAGCTGGGGAAGGATAAAGGCGGAAAGCAGGTAAAAGGCATGGAAGAGTCTGGGTTCAGAGTTTGAACCAGAAGTACTGATAGGGAGACAGGCAGGAGCAGAAGGCAGCCAGAAGCAAGGGGACATTGTCTCAAAGTGGCACCTTCTCCACAAACGGGTTTAACGCTTGCCCCCTCTGATCAGTCTGCCATGTCTCAGGCTGAAAGTCAGAAGCAATGGATTCCAATCCCGTGTCAGTGACCATCAGCTGTGTGACCTTGGGTACGTAATATTGCCTCCTGCATCTAATTTTCTTTATCTGTAAAATGAAAGCTTTGGACAAGTATTCTCTAAAGCCATTTCTATGACTAATAGTCTATAATTCTAGCAAAGAACCCATGAGTTCCCTCCTTTTCCAACGTTTAAATCTTATTTTCCCCAGGAGAAAAAATTATCTTAGAAATGTGTGAAGAAGTAGGGGTGTGTGGGTGTATGTCTATGTGTGTGTGTGTTTGTGTGTGTGTAAAGACACCAATGGTAAAGTTATACCAGAACATCATAAGCCAGAGAAAAGCATTTCATAAAAATTTAAAACAGTGTAGTTAAGCGATTGTACCCTATCATCTTTGAACCAATTTTCTTATAAGCAAAGAAACTCCCCAAGAAGTTGTTCGAGTTATAGTTAAGGCATTATAGTCAGTCATGTTCACAGTTCAGTTAAAAAACCATTAAGCCTTACAAACCATACTTGGAATATTAAAGAAGCATTTAAAGCAGCCTGTCAGCCTAAAAGCATACAGCTTTCTTGACAGTTGCTTTAAGTCACTAAGAGAACAAATGAATAAAATATGTCAATAGTTGTTTAATCCTCAAAAACAATACATTTTTCTCCTGAGTGTGGAGGACAGACTCTCCAGATTTTTCTGCATGATGATAATTCTGTTCATGGCATAAGTAGGTTCAGGCAAAAGGAGTAACAGAAAGAGGTCAGCTGTATGACCACAGGCATCAAAATCAAAACAGTTGAGGGGATTCACTGATTCACTATTAATCATTACGAGAATCTGGTGGACTCAAAGGCATTCCTGTGTCTTTCATGTACTTCAGTAAGTTATTAATAACTTTGGCAGCTATTAAATAAAAATTCCACTCTCAGAACCACTGAAGCGATAGTAATATTATCATTTTTCTCACTTATATATAGATGACCTATCCCAGTCATTCTACTTAATATGACTACTGCTTTCAGGACTAAAGATAAAGCATTTCTATAAGGCTAGAGATGGGGACCAGAAAAAAATCATGGAGTTTGGGAAGGGAAAACAGTACACCGGAAAGACCGTGGTCTTTGAACTGAGCTCAAATCCTGGTTCCCTTAAGTTTAGGTACTTAACCTCTCCAGGTTTGATTTTTCTCACCTGTGAAATCAGGCTAACACCTGCCTCGCAGTTGTGAGAAGTCATGATACCACATGTGAAGCAGCGACAGGCACGCAATATGCAGTAGATGTTATCATTATTTCTTTGCTAATGGTGTCTCAGTGTGGCAAGAACTCTGTCCTCCTTGTTTTAAACTTGACATCAAGCTCCTTCCAGGTCTTAACTCTTATGGAACTATGTTGTTTCATAAAAGTTATGTAATATTCTTAAGACTACCTGGGAGAATAATAGAATCTACCTGGTCTTCAGAATAGAATCTATCTTCTGACATTTAAAAAAAAAAAAGGAAAAAGAAGGGGAAAAAGGAGGAATAATAAAATGAAGGGAAGGATTAAAGAAAAACTGTATGAAGTCAAAAAAATAAAATGAGCAGAAACAAAAAGAAAAAGGAAGGCAGAGACACACATCTTTGCACTGGCATTAAGTCCCCTGAATGGTTTTCGTGAAGATCTCAGATCTTCTCTTGTTTGACTTCTGCAATTAAAATAGTTCTTTGAGTTGAAAGCCCTCCTCCTTAGATTTCTCCAGACAACAAAATTTTTACTCATCCTGCAAGGCTCTCATTCAATCTCACCGAAGGACCAAAATAATATGCAAAGCATGCACAAAGTGCCCAGCATCGTGCTACGTGCTTTATTTGAGTTACCTTATTTACAATGGACAGTAGCCCTGAAAGGTAAATATTATCAAACATTTATACAAGGAAGCAGTGAGGAACTAAGTCATTACCCAGAAAAAGAGGCAAGCCAGGAATGGGTCCCAGGACTGTACAATCCAAAAGCCTTAATTTTGTCCCTCTCCATCACAAGGCACATATCCCTGATCCTCCCCATCAGAACTAACGGGCTCTCCTTCCTCTCAGCTGCAGCACTCGGCTTATCCCATTATCATAACAATTACTTCACTTCATTTTGTATTTTATTATTTTATTCTCTTGCCATTTCTATTCCATTTATCAAAAATTTGTTGAACATCAACTATGGGTAAAATACTGGATTATATCCACACTCTAAGCAGGCTGTACACTTTTTTAAATTTCCTTGGTTTTTCTAAATTGTGGTAAGAAAACACATAACATAAAATTCACCATCTTATGGTACAACATTCGAAAATCCATCAACATCATCCACCACATCAACAAAAAGAAGAACAAAAACCACATGATCATCTCCATAGATGCTGAAAAAGCATTTGACAAAATTCAGCATCCATTCCTGATTAAAACTCTCAACAAAATGGGTATAGACGGCAAGTACCTCAACATCATAAAGGCTATATATGACAAACCCACAGCTAACATCATACTTAACGGCGAGACGCTGAAAGCTTTTCATCTAAGATCGGGAACAAGACAGGGATGCCCACTCTCTCCACTGTTATTCAACATAGTACTGGAGGTCCTAGCCACAGCAATCAGACAAAACAAAGACATACAAGGCATCCAGATTGGTAAAGAAGAAGTCAAATTGTCACTATTTGCAGATGACATGATACTGTACATAAAAAACCCTAAAGATTCCATTCCAAAACTACTAGAACTAATATCTGAATTCAGCAAAGTTGCAGGATACAAAATTAACACACAGAAATCTGTTGCTTTCCTATACACTAATGATGAACTAACAGAAAGAGAAATCAGAAAAACAATTCCATTCACAATTGCATCAAAAAGAATAAAATACCTAGGAATAAACCTAACTAAGGAAGTGAAAGACCTGTACTCTGAAAACTACAAGACACTCCTAAGAGAAATTAAAGAGGACACTAACAAATGGAAATGCATCCCATGCTCTTGGCTAGGAAGAATAAATATTGTCAAAATGGCTATATTACCTAAAGCAATCTACAGATTCAATGCAATCCCTATCAAACTACCAACAGCTTTCTTCAATGAACTGGAACAAATAATTCTAAAATTCATATGGAACCACAAAAGACCCCGAATAGCCAAATCAATCCTGAGGAGGAGGAATAAAACAGGGGGAATTACACTCCCTGACTTCAAGCTCTACTACAAAGCCACAGTAATCAAGACAATTTGGTATTGGCACAAAAACAGACCCACAGACCAGTGGAACAGAATAGAAAATCCAAACATTAACCCAAACATATACAGCCAATTAATATTTGATAAAAGTGCCTTGGATATACAATGGGGAGATGACAGCCTCTTCAGCAGCTGGTGTTGGAAAAACTGGACAGCTACATGTAAGAGAATGAAACTGGACTACTGTCTAGCCCCATACACAAAGGTAAACTCAAGGTGGATCAAAGACCTGAATGTAAGTCATGAAACCATAAAACTCTTAGAAAAAAACATAGGCAAAAATCTCTTGGACATAAACATGAGCAACTTCTTCATGAACATATCTCCCGGGCAAGGGAAACAAAAGCAAAAATGAACAAGTGGGACTATATCAAGCTGAAAAGCTTCTGTACAGCAAAGGACACCATCAGTAGAACAAAAAGACATCCTACAGTATGGGAGAATATATTCATAAAAAACGTATCTGAGAAAGGGTTGACATCCAAAATATATAAAGAACTCATGCACCTTAACAAACAGAAAGCAAATAATCCAATTAAGAAATGGGCAGAGGACATGAATAGACACTTCTCCAAAGAAGAAATTCAGATGGCCAACAGGCACATGAAAAGATGCTCCACATCGCTAATCATCAGAGAAATGCAGATTAAAACCACAATGAGATATCACCTCACACCAGTGAGGATGGCCAACATCCAAAACACAAACAACAACAAATGTTGGCGAGGATGTGGAGAAAAGGGAACCCTCCTACACTGCTGGTGGGACTGCAAATTAGTTCAACCATTGTGGAAAGCAGTATGGAGGTTCCTCAAAAAACTCAAAATAGAAATACCATTTGACCCAGGAATTCCACTCCTAGGAATTTACCCTAAGAATGCAGCAGCCCAATTTGAAAAGGACAGATGCACCCCTATGTTTATTGCAGCACTATTTACAATAGCCAAAAAATGGAAGCAACCTAAGTGTCCATCAGTAGATGAATGGATAAAGAAGAGGTGGTACATATACACAATGGAATATTATTCAGCCATAAGAAGAAAACAAATCCTACCATTTGCAACAACATGGATGGAGCTAGAGGGTATTAATGCTCAGTGAAATAAGCCAAGCCGAAAAAGACAAGTATCAAATGATTTCACTCATATGTGGAGTATAAAACAAAGAAAAAAACTGAAGGAACAAAACGGCAGCAGACTCACAGAACCCAAGAACGGACTAATAGTTACCAAAGGGAAAGGGACTGGGGAAAATGGGCGGAAGGGAGGGATAAGAGGGAAAAAGGGGCATTACGATTAGCAGATGTAATGTTGGGGGGG
>JAVSCE010011200.1:0-29162 GCA_032199065.1 Smutsia gigantea
TTCCATTTTTAAATGGTTGAAAAAAATCAAAAGAATATTTTGCAACACGTGAAAATTATATGAAATTCAGATTTCAGTGTTCATAAATAAATTTTATTGGAACTCAGCCAGCTCATTAGTTTGCACCGTCCATGAATGCTTCACACCAAAATGGCAGTGCTGTATAGTTGTGACAGAGACTCTATGGTCCACAAGGCCTAAACTATTTACTACCTGGCCCTTGGCAGGACACGTTTGCTGACCTCTGCTCTAGCTAGACACCCTGCAATGATGTCCTTGAACCTGTAGGAATCCATAAATTTTGTAATGAGGGTTCTCAGAACAAGTTTCAGTATGTTTTAAAATCTAATGAATGTATTTGCTTGCTATAAGGGATCAACAGCTACTTAAAACATCACCTTTCTCAGATTTTTGGCACTAATCATATCACATTGATGAGGTCACCCTGGTTATCTCATGACAAAACACACAAATTATTACTAAACTAAAGCCATACTGTACTTGGCCGACTAAATCTTTCAAAACATAGAACGAACACAAGGGGAGAGAACTTTGCTTTGTGACTTGTGTATCTCCAATGCCTAGAATAAGGGCCTGGTATATGGTAGGCACTCAATAAATATTTGTTAAACAAATGAATTGGGTCTGCAAAAGAGTGACTAAGAATGAAAGGGTTCTTGGTGGAGAAAAGCTTGGGAACCATTGATGTAGTTGTATTAGCTTGCTAGGGTTACCTTTAAAAAGTACCACAAACTGAATGGCTTCAACAACAGAAATGTGTTGTCCCACAGTTCTGGAGGCTGGAAGTCTTGAGAACAAAGTATCACCAGAGTCGGTTACTTCTGAGGTCCATGAGGGAAAATATGTTCCATGCCTCTCACCCAGCTCGTGGTGCTGTGCTGGCAATCTTTGGTCATCCTTGATTTTTAAAAACATCACCCTAACCTCTGCCTTCATCTTCACCTGTGCCTGAATCTGTGTCCAAATAGCTCCTTTTTATTAAATTAGGGGCCCACCCCACTCCAGTATGACCTCATCTTAACTGATTACATCTACAACGACCCTATTTCCAAGTAAGGTCACATTCTGAGGTCCTGGGAGTTAGGACTTCAACAGAGGAATGGGGGGAGGGGTGCCGTTCAGCCCCTAACAGTGATCTGACCTCCTGGTCCTGCAGATGTAAAGACTGTCGTGGAGAGGGAAGGGAGTTGTGGGACATCACACCTTCATCTAATGGTGCCTAGCTGGACTCCTGCCTCCCAGGCCAGCATTTGTACACACCCACATTAGCAGCCTGTGTGGCAGTTGCATGATAACTGACAACTGCCATCCATAAATGGGATTTGATGTGGGACAAAAATGTCTGGATAATCTCATTTACATATTGGTGTTTGTTTTTTATATACAAAAGCCCTTATCATACCGCTTTCTCTTGCCAACTTCTACAATCTACCAACGTGCACTGTGAGCTCACCAAGGTGGAGATAGAACTTTTAGGTCAACTCAGAAGCTGTAAGACAAGGAAATTAGCCAGCATCCTGGCCCCTCAACAAAGTCCTGAAACCTCCTACCTGCAGCAACTGCTGAAGAACTAGAGGCCAGTGGAGAGAGCAAACAGAGCTGTTGCCATGGGAATGAAATGGCAAGTCAGGGGGTGTGGTAACTATGGAGACAACCAGAAGTGGTGCCTCAGTTATTCCCTTAAGAAACAGAAAATGATTCTTTAAAGGAAAGAGCCCCAGGCTGGTCCTTTTATTTTAGTTGAGAAAACTGAGAGCCCTTTAAAGATGGGAAGTGACTTGCTCAAAATTCACTGGATCAGTGACAGGATTAGAGAATTTATAGTTCCTAACTCTCAGTCTAGTGTTTTGCCCACCGTACTGTTTTAAACCTCTGTGCTATGAACCCAGTGACATGAAAAGTGTACACCAAAGCCGAGTTTCGCAACACCCTCCAATTTGCTTTACTGACTCACAAAACCATAACCGCACCCCCACTACCACAGTTCCCCTTTGGGTGGCCAGTGGTGGGGCTGGATGGGAATGGCCATACTTGAAACACCAAATGACACTTTCTCAAGCTGATCTTTGCACAGCTTAGTGTTTTAAAAACTAAGTCATGAAGAAAACAGAAATAAGCTCCACCAAACAATTGACAAAGCTCATACTTGAGAGAGAGAGAGAGAGAGAGAGAAACTCTGGCTTCTTGATAATGTGGGGTGTGATGCCTATTTTTTCTAAAAATACAAATTGGTAAAATATGCCCTTGGTGAAAAAACTTAGTTCCATTTCTAAAAAAAATAAATCAGGGCTTTGGGCTGGGGGCTATTTTAGCAAAAACCTCCTCTGCCAGCAACCCTGGGCAATGAAACACAAGGTGATTCTTTTTGTTTATTTTTTGATGTCTCCTGCAACAATTAACTAACTGACTTAACAAACACTTATTAATGAAATGCAAGTTTTACTCAAGGATAAGGCTTTTCCTTGAATCCCACCGCTTTCCATTATCCCATCTCCATAGGCCTCCAGCCACCACCACTGCCCAAAGGCATGTGTCCAGTGCTTCATTTTACAGAGCCTATTCACAATCCCCACAATTTATATACCATCCCCATTTCATAGGTGGAAAAACTGAGGCTAAAGTATATTTTGACATTGGCTGAAGACCTCACAGTGCCCCTTGTTTCTTGATTCCCAACCACTTCCCTAAAATTCACATCAGGCTACCTCTCCCAGCTCTGTCTGCTGAAGAGCTCAACTGGGATCTTAGAGCTAGTGAAGGGAGTAGCTAACGCAGTCAGGGAATGCCAGTGGTGGATGGGTGGGAACCACTTTCACCCACCTGACTCTACAGGATCTGGGGAGTTGAGACCTGTAGTGCACTAAGGAGAGCCCGTGCACCTCTGGCAAAGCAAAAGTAGGCACTGGGGAGCAGTGAAACAGGCCCCATCAGCTGCCCAGCTTAAGTGCTGGGTCTGCCTAAGGTGTTGCATCCCTTGGCACATCACGGGGTTTGCTATTACCAAAGGAACCTCGGCCCAGCAGCGGTGGCAGGGCCCCAGATGTGAACACCAAGGTGAGGATCCTGGCCCGAGTGCTGTCCGGGTGAGCCTGCCACCAAAGGCTACGCTATGGGAAGGGTGACTGAGCCACACCTCAAGATAAACACACACTTTGTGCTCAACAAGGGCCGAGCTCGGAGGAGGAACTCCCAACCAGTTCGCTGAATGAAGAAGCGAATGCTGGCCCTGAGAAAGCGACGCCGGGGCTTGCCCAGACCCTTGGTTCAGTACCTCAGCTCACAGCAGAGATCCGGGTTCGGTACGGAGACCTCGGGCTCAGATTTCCAGGAGGTCCTCCAGAGCGCCAAGTGGGTGGGGTGGAGGGGCGCAGCCCGCCTCCAGCTTGGGAGGCTCTGATTGGTCTGAAGGCCACACCACGGCACAGAAGCAGCATGGCCCCGCCTTCCTGGGGCGGGGCCAGGAGGATAAGCCCCACCCACCCGCTACCTCACAAGGAGGGTTCGGAACCTGGGGCCCGGGGGGCGGGGGAGACAAGGGCAGACTCGGGTGGGAGGGAAATCTTGGGCTCCAAGTTCTTTCCCCGAAGCAGTCATGCCCAGCCCCGAGCTGCACTCCCAATGGTCACTGAATAAATTTAATGAATAAAATTAATACATAATTGACAAATCAATAAGAGAAATCCAAGGGAAAACCCTAAGTTCTAGGAGATTTGCAATGAGAAAGCAGTAAGTTCTGATTTGGGTTTTTGTTTGTTTTGGTGGTTTTCCTATTTGCCGATTTTTTTTATTGTAATTGAATTATATTAGTTTCAGGTGTACGACATAAAGACTCGTGTTCTCTGTTCCTACATTTTCTTTTTCCGTGATTGGGTTGAAACACCAGATAAAGGAAAAATGCAATATCAGCGGGTAAATGAAACTCTGGAGGAGCAAGACTCAGAAAAGCTGGTGGTTTGGACACCATAGGAAAGAAAAGACCCAATAAAAGAAGAAGACGTGCGGGCCCTGCCACGCGTGGCCTTGGTCTTCCTGGCAGAGCGGTCCCAGGCCACTCCTCTCACGCCTGTCTTGGGAAGAAGAGCCAGAGCCGGGGGTGTACGTGGTGTGCACCACGTATGAGCAGCTGGGCGTGAGGGTGCACGTGCACTCCAGCATGTAGGGCTGTGAGTGTGGATCTGCGTGTGTGTGAGTTTGTGTGCACTGCTGGGGCAATACAATTTCCTCCCAGGCCAAGACACCTCTCCACAAAGGTAGAAGAGAAAGAATCCACTAAGCATGAAACCGGAATGTGCCCCGCATCACAGGCAACCCGCAAAAAGATGGCAAAGGCGGAGATGGTTATGTAGCTAACTGGATCCAGGCCATCACAGTTGCTAGGTTTCACAACTTGGAGTCAGGTGACAACCAATGGTAGAACTGTTTCCTCCCAGGAGACCCAGAGAAAGGGTGTTATCTTCCTTATTGACTACATCGCACAGATTTGGCTCCAGGCCCTTGAGGAACCTTTCCTGAGTTGTGAGACTAGCAAGTGGTTTAGCCACTAAAAAGATGGACATGCGTTTGAAAAAGGACCGAGAAAGAAAATTTGAAAGAAAAGGGAAGGAAGGACTCTCTTCCCTTATTTTTCAATAGGGAGAATTCACCCTCTTATTTTTAATTTATATTTGCCCTTATAGTATCTAATTGCTAAAGACTAAGAAGTGTTGAGTTCATCTGCCTGTGCACGTGCATGTGCGTGCACACACACACACGCACACACACACGCAGGAAGACTTGCTGCCAGGACACCGCCGTGGCTCCTTTGGCTGTCAGGTCAAGACCTGCCTGTGGGGCTCTCCAAAGTGCTCTCTGCTCCCCCTTAGGTCCCCCATCTGTGTACCCTACAAACTCCCTTTCCCCCATTCCAAACACCTTGGGTGACTTTGTAGGACATCCAAAACATGCAGGTCATGAATCAGCCCCTTCTGTGTCCCCACCTGAAGTGCCATTGCCCCCATTTCTACCATCTCCCAAGTGCCATCTCTCCTTTCAGAATCTCCTGTGGCACTTCAAGCCCACATGATAGTGTGTTATCTCTTCTATCTCCTATAAACATTCTTGGGGCTTCTAGTCGTCTCCACAAGACTGCACACTAGTAGGGGAAAGGAGGACATGGTGGGTGGCTTTTCCATCTCTGTACTGCCACAGCACAGGGCCTTGAACATCTGCCCTCGGTCAGAGCTGCACTTGGAATCTGACTAAGGCCACCTGTCTGGCTTCCCCTGTCACACCCTCTTTCTGTTTCTCAGCTCCCTAAACTCTGCTGTGAGAATATTAAAGCCCGACAAATAAGAATTTACAAGATCTGTTCCCAAAGCGATTCCCCAAAGAGTCCTTGGAGTACAGAGCTGACCTGGTGCACTTAAAATGTGTAAGGGCCAAGCATGGTGCCTCGTCACCTGGCCTCCCACCCTCCAGGCTGCAAACACCCTACTGCACAAAGCCCTAGGGAATCTCGGTTTTCTTGCAAGGAGCTATGCCCAGCGCCCCCTTGTGGTGGATAGCCTGGTATTTCAGGCTTGAGGAAGCCTGCACCACAAAATAGCTGCTTTTTTGGAAATCCTGATTTGGAGAAGCTGTGTGCTCAGTCCTCTGATTCCAGGTTAGGCTGACATCTGATTGCAGAAAAGTAGTTAAAATATTTCTGCTGGAAAACTACCAAGAAGGCACCACCCATTTTACCTTGGGAGTGTCACCTTATCATTGATGCCTCATGCTTTATCTGGATCCATGGCACTGCCATCTGGCTTTCCACATGTCTTGGGGCTTGGCCTAGATATCCACCATTCCCTACCTCTCCTCTCAAAAAGGCTCTGAGACAAGTTAGAGCAAACATTGCCTCTGTGATGTGTAGGGCAATGGAGGCTCACACCTCACCAGAGAAATCCTTCTTCGAATTGTCAACTCCCAATTGGCCATCCAGCCTCCATTTCTCCTTCCAGAAACAAGGAACTCAGTGCCTCCTGAGATAGCCAACTTATTTTTCTTCCTTCTATAAGTAGCCTATTGGTGGCAAAGGTCAGCCTTACTATCCCTTCCCCTGTTCAGATGCTGGCCTCTATTAACCTTGCCAGCACTTGTTAGTGACTGCATGTCACTGCTGAAATGCATTCATGTGAATGTCAGAAGACCCCGAAGTCTTGTCTATGCTGGCACTGCCAAGTCTTCTCTGTCCTGTCCTGGGTGGATTTTTAGAGGTGTTGATGAAAAATTCATTAAAATCATCTTGAAAATAAAGACAGTTTTATTTGAGCCAAATTTTGCACCTAGGCCCAGGAAGATATAACTCTCATGTGTGAGATAGGAGATATATTCCAAACAACCCAAGTCATACAAAGGTTTTATATTCTTGACGAGTCAGCAGCAGAGAGAGATGGAACTTCAAAGGGGCACATTTCATTTACAGAAGATATGTTATGCAAAGAAAAGGTGGGGGGGATGAAACACATCCTGGGGGCACTTGGACCCAAAGGAAATGAAGGGGAAAGGTAAACATTTTGCTTATACTTTAACTAATGCAGATGCCAATTTTTTAGCCTTGAACTTAATTAACAGATGGTACTATATTGAGACTCCCAGAGTTAATGAAACCTTCAGTACTTAGGCCTTGGAAATCTTTTTGGTGGTCCCTAGTATGGTGGTCATATTTTGTTTAGTTCACAGAGTAAAATGTGTGTCCTCATGTTGGTCACTGTGGCATCTCACCTCTCTCTCCACAAGAGAGATCCATGGGACCCAGTGGGGAAACAGCTGGGTTACACTGGAGAAAACTAGACTTAGAGCCGAAGGCCAGGACTTGAACCTGGATTCCTTCACCACGTCCTAGCTGTGCAACCACACACAAGTCAATGTCCCTTTCTGGGCATACATTTACCTCATCTGGAAATGGTTGGTTCTGAGGATCTGATGACCAAGCAGGTATAATAGATAGTCACTTGATAAACTGCAAAGTCCTGATGTGGCACAGGAGAAAGAGAACTGGGCTGAGGGTGGAAAGATCCTGGGACCAGGTGTGACTCTGCCTGGGACTCCTGTATGCCCTGGAGCAAATCTCTGTAGTTACCTGTCTGTCAGTGTCAGAGCTGGATGTGGGCGAGACTAAGGAGATCTCTCCTGGCCTCATGCACAGGTTGTCACCTGAGGAATAGTGGCCAGAACAGGCTGTGCAGCCTGGGGAAGAGAAGACCGGTAAGAGCTCTTTCTGCAGATGTTTGAAGGGCTTTCACAGCGAAGGGAGATGAGGTTAGTGATGGGTACCAGGTGGAAGGGGTGGAGGACTAGGATCCAGGGGCAGAAGCCAGTTGAGTTTGCCTCCTTAATTCTAAAGAAGCACTTCCAACCTGTTGAGCTGTTGGAGCTGCTTGCCCTGGATGGAGGTGGAGGTGGAAGGTGGATTGCTCTTGGATGACTAGGCCCGGAATCAGATGATTTTGTGATCTCTGAGACTGTGGTGAGATCAGATGTATTTTTTATAGCACCTAGTACAGATTTGTGTCCTCAGTTGGGCTCAGCTGAATCAGTGAATGAATCTTTCTTCATGTAACAGGGAAGGCCTGTAATGGGGTTTTATCCTTGGCCCCTGACACTGGGGTAATGATGGCGTCCCACAGAAAACAGTTTTGCACGTAAGTATCACTTAAATGAGCACAGCCGTTGTCAAACAGTGAGGCACTGATAGAAGCCAGCACACCAACCTGGAAACATTTTTATGATAATCATTTTCCTGCAGAACTCGGAGCTTCAAAAGGAAGGTATTCAAATACATCCCTAGAATGTTGCAGCTAGAATAAATGAAGCCCAGGGGTGCGGCCTGGCACAGGAACCTACCTGAGCCCTGCAGGGCCATGGCAGAGTGGGGCCCAAACCAGACCCAGGGGAGGCTGGAGATGAGACAATGATACAGACAGGAGCTGGCAATGAGTCGGGGATATGACTTGACCAAGAACCCCAGCCCGTACCTCCCTCAGGTATGATGATGTGGCAGTGCAAGGGAAGACAGCGGCCCTGTAGGGGAGGGTACTGGCTAGCACCAAACATGTCTGGCAGACCCCAGGCCCCCTTACCCTGGCTACTGTCCAGTTTGCATGGGAAGCATCCCTTCTGGGGACGCTCTGTTCCAAACTTACAATACCAACAGCCTCAGGTCTCTCGAGGTTCCCTTCCCTTGGAAAGCACTTCTCACTGACATCTTTTGAAATCCCGCCCATCCTTAATACTTGAGCTGAAATGCCACCTCTTCCATAAGGCATTTCTAAATGCCCAAGCCCTAGTTCTTCATCACCACACCCTAGCTGTCCCCCTTCTTTGGTGCTCCTGTCTCTCTGCTCTGCGCAGATCTGCTTCTGGCTCTACGCCGGTGCCTCTTTTCTGCCTGTCCCTGCCGGTCGCTCACTTCTTCAGCTCAGAGAGCTCATATTGTGCCCATTGGCGGCCCTCTAGTCCCAGCGCTATGGGTACTCAGCGAGCATTAACGGCCCTGTTGAGCGCCGGGAGGAAAGGACTCTGAAGAGTCCAGGGTGCTGCCTGCTGCACCCACTCCTGCAAGGAAGCAAGAAGGGAGGCAGGGAGGGAGGCCTGTAGAGGAAACCCTCTAGCTTTTATTGTCCTGAAAGCCTCCTGGGGAGAGACACGTGGTGGGTAGGAGAACTAGCAGGCCAGATTCCCCACAGGAGGGGAACACTTCACAGTTTATTCATCAGTTCAATCATTTGTTCACTTATGGAGTGCCTACTATGTAAAGGCTCTGTTTTGTTTTGTTGTTTTGGTTTTGATGGTATAGCCAAGTGGTTGAGGCTAAGTCTGGGTTCAAGTACCAATTCTGTCCCTAGCTACGTGACCTTGGACAAATGACTGAACTTATTTGTGTCTCAGTTTCTTTATCTGTAAAATGGGGACCACAATAGTACCTTCCTCATAAGTGCTTATGAGGATTAAATGATTGAATTGATACCAAGGGCTTGGCACATAGGAAGCTCTATATAAGCACTTCCAATACCTACAGCAGGGGACAAACCTGACAGACATCTTTGCCCTTGTGGGGCTTTAATCCTGGTGGAAGAAGATGAACAATTAACAGCAACAACAAAGGTGATCAGGTGACGAGGTGATAATGATGTGGGGAACCAGACACAGGTAGGGAAAGTTAGAATAGGCAGGAAGGGATTGCAGTTTTAGGTGTGATGGTCATTGTGGGCCTCACAGGGAGACCTGTATTGTTGACTGCATCAATTTGAACGTGCAGCTTGGGGCTGATCATGTCACAGTCTTTCCAACTCTTGCTAAGGCACCTATGGTTGCCGTGCTCAGGAGTGCCTTTGGGGAGCAGGAGAAGATCCTTCAAAAGAGTACTCTCGGAGACCAGGTACCTGGAGGGTGAGAAGCAGTTTGCTGCCGAGCTAGAGAAGGTGCAGAAGCCAGCGAGGAACCAGGGCCTTGGCTGGTGCAGCAAGGCAAACACTTGTGGCCAAGTCTGGCAGCTGCTTGGTCTCTGCAGAGCAAACACGACCCTTGCCACTGGCACAGAGATGGCTGGCCGGGCCAAAGCCCTTTGGCGATCTTAGCTCATGAGGGCCTGCCATATGAAGTTTGGCTCAGCCTTGCCATTCTGTGGAACCACATCACTTTTTTCCTAAGCTAGGCTTCCACTTACCTGGGCAGGCTGGCGGAACAGATTGGCAGTGCCCTGAACTTTTAATGAAGTGTGAAGGACAGAAGGTTTGGCTGTGGGGGATTCAGAGAGAGTCCTTTCTGGGTTTCATGGGGGAAATGGCTCCAGAAAGAACGAACAGTACATCAACATGTCTTCTGAGGGCAGGGTTTCTTGTGAGAGTCCTCCCCACCTGCACTCCTCACCCCTAGTCACACAAAGGCTATCCTTAAAAGCCACTTTGCCAATCCCAAGCCCCCTCTTTGCTTCCTGATGCAACAACGCCCCCTGCTCCTGTCCCAGCGCTGCCTGTGGCACTCAGGTGGTGGCTGTTTCACTTTCGGATTGTGTCCCCGCAATTGAACTCTAAGCTCCTCAAGATCAGGTATGTTTTTGAGGAGGTGACACTTTATAGTTGGAGGTTTTCCATTTAGGCCAATGAACAAAAATTGAGTTAATTTTTGGAAGTGGTGCAAGCTATGGATCCAAGTTCATTACTTTGCATGTAGATCGCCAGCTGTTCCAGCACCATTTGGTGAAAAGACTATACCTTCTCCATTGAATTGCCTCTGCACCTTGTCAGTACCAGTCAGTTGTGTTTATTTCTGAACTGTGTTACATTCAGTTGATTTATGTGTCAGTCCTTTCACCATACTACATTGTCTTGGTTACCATAGCTTTATACTAAGTCTTGAAATTTAATAGTGTGACTACTCCAAATTTGTTCTTCTTTTTCCAACTTGGTATTTTGCTATTGTATTTTTGCTATTATGTATCATGTTGACTTTTTGTATGTTGGTCTTGTGTTCTGTTCTAGTAGCTTTTCTGTAGATTCTTTGAGATTTTCTATATAGACAATCATGCTGCCTGTGAATATAGACAGCCTTATTTTTTCCATTCCAATCTGAAGGCTTCTCATCTTCTCCTTGCCTTATTGCAGCGGCTAAGACCTCGGGTAGGACATTGAACAGGAGTGATGCGAGCAGCACATCCTTGTGCTCACAGTCCTAAGGGGGTCAGGGGAAGCATTTAGCCTTTGACCATTAATTATGATGTTAGGAGCATTTTTTCTGTACATCTCCTTTTTCAAGAGCAGAGAGTTCCGTTTTACTCCAAGTCGGCTGAGGTTTTTATTACAAATGGATGTGTGATCATGTGGTTTTGCTTCTTTAGACTGTTAGTATGATGGATTGCATTGACTTTTTTGAACGTTAAATCAACTTGGCATTACCAGAATAAACACCACTTTGTTTTTTTTTGTATTACTTGATCGATTTGCTAACATTTGTTGAGGGTTTTCACACTGTGCTGATAAGGGACATTGGTTTTTAGTTTAGTTTTGTTTTTTCCTTATGCCACTTTGTCTGGATTTGGTGTCAGGGTAATGCTGGCATCATATAATAATTTAAGAAGTATCACCTTGTCTTCTTTTTTTCTTGAAGAGTTTTTGTACGATTGATATTACATATTCCTCAGTGTTTTATGTAAGTTGGAAATCAATTCATATGGCTTTAGTTTGTGGGAAGATTTTCAACTCAGAATTCCATTCAATTAATTTAAGAGATATAAGACTTTCATTTATCTGTTTCTTTTTCAGTGAATGTTTGTAGTTTGTATCTTTCAAGGAATATGTCTAGTTCATCTAAGTTGTGAAAATTTTAAACACTGTGTGTTTGTAGCCCCTTATTATCCTGTTAATCTGTGGTATATTGTCATTTTTAATGCTTGCCTGATATTACATTATATAAAGTATCATAATTTATTTTACCATTCTTTTATTGTTGAGCTGTTATTGGTTACTTTTGCATTTTCACCATTATAAATACAATCAACAGATATGTGTGTGTGTGTGTGTGTATATATATATATATATATATATATATATATATATAAAACTTTGTGAAGATGTGTTATTTCTTTAGATAAATCCTTAAATCAAACTTTATATTTATATCTATTAATGCATAAAAATTACCCCCAAACTCAGTGGTTTAAAACAATAAACACATATTATCATTTATTTATTTATTACCCAACAATAACTTATTTATTATTTAGACAGTTCTTGTAGGTCTGGAATCTAGGTGTGGCCTGACTGAGTCCTCTGGTTCAGGGTCTCTCACAAAGCGGCAATCAAGTGTTGGCTAGAGCCATGGTCATCTCAAGGCTTAACTGGGGGAGGATCTCCTTCCCAGTTCCCTTACATGATTATAGGCAAGATTTCATTCCTTCCAGGCCATTGGACTGAGGGTCTCAGCTCCTCACTGGCTGGCCATTGAGCATGGGCTGCCAATGAGCCTTCCTGTAGGGCAGCTCACAATATAGCAGCTGACTTCCATCAGAGAAACAAGGGAATGAGAGATCAGGAGATGGCCAGTAAGACAGAAGCCACAGGCTTTTTGTACCTGATCCTGGAAGAGGCATCCCATCGCTCTGGCTGTACTCTAGTTTTTAGAAACGAGTCACTAAGTCTGGCCCACACTCATGGAGAGGGGAGTACACAAGACACAAATACAAGGAGGGAAGGGTATTAGGGGACAGTTTAGAGGCTGCCTAGCAAGGAATGCTGGTTGAGAGGGTGTGCAGAATCCATTCACTGTTTGTTTCTTGTAAAGAATTGTGATTTGATTATGGCTTCAATTCTAGCTCTTTCTTTCATGTTCTTCAAGTGCCTAGTTTTTAAAGATACTTAAAGATAAAATAATGAGTGGATAGAAAATATAAAGTATGTGCAGATTAAAAGAATAGTAATTTGGCGACACCCACAGAACTAACGCTCAGTTTATTCTTAACATGTAAATCCCTTTCCTTTCTTTCTGAGGACTAACCGCTATCTATTTTTTGGTTCTTTATTATTCCCTTGATTTTCTTTAAATGTAACACCTGTATGTTTTTTTATATATATATATTTTTAATATAATTTATTTTATCATTAATCTACAATTACATGTGCAATATTATGGTTATTAAACTACCCCTTCATCAGGTCCCCCACACCAACCCCATTACAGTCACTGTCCATCAGCATACTGAAATGCTATAGAATCACTACTTGTCTTCTCTGAGTTGTACAGCCCTCCCCGTGCCCCCTCCAACATTACATCTGCTAATCGTAATGCCCCTTTTTCCCTCTTATCCCTCCCTTCCCACCCATTTTCCCCAGACCCTTTCCCTTTGGTAACTATTAGTCCATTCTTAGGTTCTGCGAGTCTGCTGCTGTTTTGTTCCTTCAGTATTTTTCCTTTGTTCTTATACTCCACATATGAGTGAAATCATTTGATACTTGTCTTTTTTGGCTTGGCTTATTTCACTGAGCATAATACCCTCGAGCTCCATCCATGCTGTTGCAAATGGTAGCATTTGTTTTCTTCTTATGGCTGAATAATATTCCATTGTGTATATGTACCACCTCTTCTTTATCCATTCATCTACTGATGGACACTTAGGTTGCTTCCATTTCTTGGCTATTGTAAATAGTGCTGCAATAAACATAGGGGTGCATCTGTCCTTTTCAAATTGGGCTGCTGCATTCTTGGGGTAAATTCCTAGGAGTGGAATTCCTGGGTCAAATGGTATTTCTATTTTGAGTTTTTTGAGGAACCTCCATACTGCTTTCCACAATGGTTGAACTAATTTGCAGTCCCACCAGCAGTGTAGGAGGTTCCCTTTTCTCCACATCCTCGCCAACATTTGTTGTTGTTTGTGTTTTGGATGTTGGCCATCCTCACTGGTGTGAGGTGATATCTCATTGTGGTTTTAATCTGCATTTCTCTGATGATTAGCGATGTGGAGTATCTTTTCATGTGCCTGTTGGACATTTGAATTTCTTCTTTAGAGAAGTGTCTATTCATGTCCTCTGCCCATTTCTTAATTGGATTATTTGCTTTCTGTTTATTAAGGTGCATGAATTCTTTATATATTTTGGATGTCAACCCTTTATACGATACGTCATTTATGAATATATTCTCCCATACTGTAGGATCTCTTTTTGTTCTACTGATGGTGTCCTTTGCTGTACAGAAGCTTTTCAGCTTGATATAGTCCCACTTGTTCATTTTGCTTTTGTTTCCCTTGCCCGGGGAGATATGTTCATGAAGAAGTTGCTCATGTTTATGTCCAAGAGATTTTTGCCTATGTTTTTTCCTAAGAGTTTTATGGTTTCATGACTTACATTCAAGTCTTTGATCCACCTTGAGTTAACTTTGTGTATGGGGCTAGACAGTAGTCCAGTTTCATTCTCTTACATGTAGCTGTCCAGTTTTTCCAACACCAGCTGCTGAAGAGGCTGTCATCTCCCCATTGTATATCCAAGGCTCCTTTATCAAATATTAATTGACTGTATATGTTTGGGTTAATGTTTGGATTTTCTATTCTGTTCCACTGGTCTGTGGGTCTGTTTTGTGCCAATACCAAATTGTCTTGATTACTGTGGCTTTGTAGTAGAGCTTGAAGTCAGGGAGTGTAATTCCCCCTGTTTTATTCCTCTTTCTCAGGATTGATTTGGCTATTCGGGGTCTTTTGTGGTTCCATATGAATTTTAGAATTATTTGTTCCAGTTCATTGAAGAAAGCTGTTGGTATTTTGATAGGGATTGCATTGAATCTGTAGATTACTTTAGGTAGTATAGCCATTTTGACAATATTTATTCTACCTAGCCAAGAGCATGGGATGAATTTCCATTTGTTAGTGTCCTCTTTAATTTCTCTTAAGATTGTCTTGTAGTTTTCAGAGTACAGGTCTTTCACTTCCTTGGTTAGGTTTATTCCTAGGTATTTTATTCTTTTTGATGCAATTGTGAATGGAATTGTTTTTCTGATTTCTTTTTCTGTTAGTTCATCATTAGTGTATAGGAAAGCAACAGATTTCTGTGTGTTAATTTTGTATCCTGCAACTTTGCTGAATTCAGATATTAGTTCTAGTAGTTTTGAAATGGAGTCTTTAGGGTTTTTTATGTACAGTATCATGTCATCTGCAAATAGTGACAATTTGACTTCTTCTTTACCAATCTGGATGCCTTGTATGTGTTTGTTTTGTCTGATTGCTGTGGCTAGGACCTCCAGTACTATGTTGAATAACAGTGGAGAGAGTGGGCATCCCTGTCTTGTTCCCATCTTAGATGAAAAGCTTTCAGTGTCTCGCCGTTAAGTATGATGTTAGCTGTGGGTTTGTCATATATAGCCTTTATGATGTTGAGGTACTTGCCCTCTATACCCATTTTGTTGAGGGTTTTAATCAGGAATGGATGCTGAATTTTGTCAAATGCTTTTTCAGCATCTATGGAGATGATCATGTGGTTTTTGTTCTTCTTTTTGTTGATGTGGTGGATGATGATGGATTTTTGAATGTTGTACCATCCTTGCATCCCTGGGATGAATCCCACTTGATCATGGTGTATGATCCTCTTGATGTATTTTTGAATTCGGTTTGCTAATATTTTGTTGAGTATTTTTGCATCTATGTTCATCAGGGATAGTGGTCTGTAATTTTCTTTTTTGGTGAGGTCTTTGCCCAGGTTTGGTATTAGAGTCATGCTGCCTTCATAGAATGAGTTTGGAAGTATTCCCTCCTCTTCTATTCTTTGGGAAACTTTAAGGAGAATGGGTGTTATTTCTTCTCTATATGTCTCGTAGAATTCAGAGGTGAATCCATCAGGCCCGGGGGTTTTGTTCTTGGGTAGTTTTTTGATTACTGCTTCAATTTCGTTGCTGGTGATTGGTCTGTTTAGTTTTTCTGTTTCTTGCTTGGTCAGTCTTGGAAGGTTGTATTTATCTAAGAAGTTGTCCATTTCTTCTATGTTTTCCAGCTTGTTAGCATATAGATTCTCATAATATTCTCTTATGATTCTTTGTATTTCTGTGGGGTCCGTCGTGATTTTTCCTTTCTCATTTCTGATTGTGTTTATGTGTGTAGATTCTCTTTTTCTCTTAATGAGTCTGGCTAGGGGTTTATCTATTTTGTTTATTTTTTCAAAGAACCAGCTCTTGGTTTCATTGATTTTTCCTATTGTTTTATTCTTCTCAATTTTATTTATTTCTTCTCTGATCTTTATTATGTCCCTCCTCCTGGTGACTTTGGGCCTCATTTTTTCTTCTTTTTCCAATTTCGGTAACTGTGTCTTTAGACTGTTCATTTGGGAATGTTCTTCCTTCTTTAAATAGGCCTGAATTGCAATATACCTTCCTCTTAGAACTGCCTTTGCTGCATCACACAGAAGTTGTGGCTTTGTGTTGTTGTTGTCATTAGTCTCCATATATTCTTTGATTTCTGTTTTGATTTGGTCGTTAACCCATTGATTAATTAGGAGAGTGTTGTTAAGTCTCCATGTACTTCTGAGCCTTTCTGATTTCTTTCTAAAATTTATTTCTAGTTTTATACCTTGCTGATCTGAGAAGTTGGTTGGTAGGATTTCAATATTTTTGAAATTACTGAGGTTCTTTTCGTGGCCTAGTATGTGGTCTATTCTGGAAAATGTTCCATGTGCACTTGAGAAGAATGTGTATCCTGTTGCTTTTGGGTGTAGAGTTCTGTAGATGTCTGTTAGGTCCATCCGTTCTAGTGTGTTGTTCAGTGCCTCTGTGTCTTTACTTATTTTCTGTCTGGTTGATCTGTCCTTTGGAGTGAGTGGTGTGTTGAAGTTTCCTAAAATGAATGCATTGCTGTCTATTTCCTCCTTTAATTCTGTTAGTATTTGTCTCACATATGCTGGCGCTCCTGTGTTGGGTACATATATATTTATAATGGTTATATCTTCTTGTTGGACTGACCCTTTATCATTATGTAATGTCCTTCTTTATCTTTTGCTACTTTCTTCGTTTTGAAGTCTATTTTGTCTGATACAAGTACTGCAACACCTGCTTTTTTCTCTTTGTTGTTTGCATGAAATATCTTTTTCCATCCCTTCACTTTTAGTCTGTGTACATCTTTGGATTTGAGGTGACTTTCTTGTAGGCAGCATATAGATGGGTCTTGCTTTTTTATCCATTCTGTTACTCTGTGTCTTTTGATTGGTGCATTCAGTCCGTTTACATTTAGGGTGATTATTGATAGGTATGTACTTATTGCCATTGCTGGCTTTAGATTCGTGGTTACCAAGGGTTCAAGGGTTGCTTCTTTACTATCTAACAATCTAACTTATCTTTCTTGTTAAGTTATTGTAAACACAGTCTAATGTTTCTTTATTTCTCTCCCTTCTTATTCTTCCTCCTCCATTCTTAATATACTAGGTGTTTTATTCTTTGCCTTTAGTTAGTGTTTGGATGGTCTGCGCTCTTTGCTATGATTTTATTTTCTCTGGTGACATCTTTTTAGCCTTAGGTGTGCTTTCCTCTAGAGCAGCCCATTTAAGATATCCTGTAGTGGTGGTTTATGAGAGGCAAACTCTCTCAACTTTCGTTTGTCTGGAAATTGTTTAATCCCTCCATCATATTTAAATGATAATCGTGCTGGATACAATATTCTTGGTTCGAGGCCCTTCTGTTTCATAACGTTAAATATATCATGCCATTCTCTTCTGGCCTGTAAGGTTTCTGTTGAGAAGTCTGATGATAGTCTGATGGGTTTTCCTTTGTAGGTGATCTTTTTTCTCTCTCTAGCTGCCTTTAATACCCTGTCTTTATATTTGATCTTTGCCATCTTAATTATTCTGTGTCTTGGTGTTGTCTTCCTTAGGTCCCTTGTGTTGGGAGATCTGTGGGCTTCGGTGGACTGCGAGACTATTTCCTTCCCCAGCGAGGGAAAGTTTTCAGCAATTATTTCTTCAAAGACACTTTCTACCCCTTTTTCTCTCTCTTCTTCCTCTGGTACTCCTATAATGCGAATATTGTTCCGTTCGGATTGGTCACACAGTTCTCTTAATATTCTTTCATTCCTAGAGATCCTTTTATCTCTCTCTGCCTCAGCTGCTCTGTATTCCTGTTCTCTGATTTCTATTCCAGTAACAGTCTCTTGCATCTCATCCAGTCTGCTGTTAAGCCCGTCGATCACTTGTCTGATTTCTGCATTGTCTTTCCTCACTTCCCTCACTTCCTCCCTCAGCTCTTGCACATTTCTCTGTAGGTCCATCAGCATGGTTATGACTTTTATTCTGAATTCTTTTTCTAGAAGACTGTGTATTTCCATCCCTTCAGGATCCCTCTCTGGGGTTGTCTGGTTGATTTTGGTTTGAACCATATTCCTCTGTCTTTTCATGGCTATAGAATTGGTCACTGGTAGTTGCCACGTATGTCAGCTGGGCTCTTTAAGACTTTAAAAAGAGAAAAAAGAAAAGAGAAAAAAAGAAAAAGAAGAAAAGAAAGAAAGAAAAAAAGAAAAAGAAAGAAAAGAAAAAACAAAACAAAACAACAAAAAAAAAACGCCCACCGGACGTAGATTCTGTGGGGATGCTGTAGGTGGTGCTATTGCCCCACTATTCCGCAGCTGTGACTGTGCCGCTCCGCTGGGCCCTTTATCGCTCTGGCCGGGGTGGGAACGAATAGGAGGCTGTTGATCTCAGTGAGAAGTGTAAATATGGCTACGCTTCCCCAGTCGCCAGCTAAGGCGTCTGAACCTCCCCAGGACTCCCAGCCTGCTGGGCTGAGTGTGCTGGGGCGATCCGGCTCCTCCGCTGGGCTCCTGTCTCTTTAAGACCGCTGAAGAAAGCGCGCGCTTTTTTTTTTTCCTTCCCAGGAGCCGGCTGCAAGCACCCTGGCGCGTTCCCTGCTCAGATCCTGCCCCTCTGTCTCTCCAATCTCCGCTGCACTGCGCGATGTGGGTCAGCGCTCCCGGCGCAGATCCCCGGGGCTGGCTACTTCACGGGGTGTACTTCCACTCCCTCCCGGCTCTGAATCCTCTCCTCCCACCGGTGTGCTGGGGTGGGGGAGTGCTCGGGTCCCGCCGGGTCGTGGCTCCGTATCTTACCCGCCTCTTGGGTTGCCGAGTCCTCTCGGGTGTAGCTGCACGCTGTGTGCTTTCCTGTGTATTCTCGTCTCTCTTTTAGGAATAGATGTATTTGCTGTGTTCTTGTAGATAAATATAGTGTTGGGAGGAGATTTCTGCTGCCGTGCTCACACCGCCATCTTCCCGGAAGCCACCTGTATGTGTTTTTAAACAACATATTGCTTAGTTTTGTTTGCTTTTACTTTGTGTTTTTTAAAGGCATTGCATGTATTACTGCAACTTGCTGTTTTTGCCAGAAGTGGTGCCCCTGAGAATCATCTGTATTGTTGCATGTAACTGTATTTCACTTATTTTATCTGCTATATAGCATCCCATCATTATTATTCTACTATAATTTATTATTGCTTCCTACCAGTGGTGAGGTTTGCTATAACCAATATGTGCTTATGTATATCCCTGGTTATATGTGTGTCTCCAGATGCACATGTGGAAATAAATGTTGTCATTCTGGTGAGTATACGGTACAGACTGAATTGTTTCCTCCTGAAAAAAAATTCATATGTTGAAGTCCTAACCGTCAGTACCTCAGAATGTGACTGTTATTTGGAGGTAGTGTCTTTAGGGAGTGCTAAAGTTAAATGAGGTCATTGAGGTGGGCCCCACTCCAACAAGGCTGGTGCTTTATAAGAAGAGGAGATTAGGACACAGACACACACAGACTGAGGGGCGACCGTGTGAGGACCTGGAGAAGGTGACCATCTGCCAGCCAAGGAGAGAGGCCTCAGGAGAAACCAAGCCTGCCAGCACCTTGATCTTGAACTTCCAACCTTTAAGAGGTAAAACAACAAATGGCTGCTGTTGAAGCCACCCACTCTGTGGTATTTTGTTATCACAGCCCTGGGCAACTAGTAAAGCGTGGGTATTTTGCTGTGGTTGTAATTTGCACTTATTAAGTTTGAGCACCCTTTCAAATGTGTATGGGCTATCTGGCTTCCTCCCGCCATGAAATGCCTGGTAATGTCGTTTGCCCGTATGTTATTCTTAGTGTTCTTATTGGGTGATTTTTGTTTTCCTTGTCCATCTGTCATCCACCTTTCTTTATGTATTCCAGACTTCAATCATTTGGCGATGTGTGTATTGCAACCTGTAGCTTCTCAAATGTGTGGCTTCTCTTTCCATTCTCTAAATTTTTTACCATCCTCACTGGTCTATACTGTAATATCTTTTTTTTAATTTGTTAATGTATCATTGATATACAATCTGATGATGGTTTCAAATACACAGTGGTTCAACATTCACCCATATTATCAAGCCCTCACCCCCTCCACTGCGGTCACTGTCTATCAGCATAGTAAGATGCTATGGAGTCATTAACTATATTCTTACACTGGAATATCTTGTATTTTATTATTTCATTTTAATGATATAATGAATACATGTGAACCTGCTGCCAATCCCCAAGCTGGAACATGAGTGATAAATTCTCCTACAGCTTAATCTATCCCTCTGCCATTCATTTCCCCCAAATAATGATAGTAGTTAACATTTAGATGGCTCTTACTACATGCCAGGTATTTCATACAGTTTGTATGTATTAACTCTTTTAAACTTTAGTATAACCCTGTGAGTGAGTTAGCTCTGTTTTACACACAAAGCCACTGAAGAACAGAGAGGTTAAGTTACTTGTGAAGGTCACTCCAGCATTTGGTGACAAAGCCAGAATTTGGACCTAGGCAGTCCAATCCTTAGCCATTTTGCTATACAGCTTATTGTTAATCACTGTGCAAAATTTTGTGTTCCTCCTTTGTCTTTTAAAAATTGTATTACATATTTATATATGCCTAAATAACATACTCTTTAGTTTTGCTTGTTTTATTAGCTTTATTAAAAGGCACCATACAATGTGCTGTCCTGGGAGACAACATACGGGGTTATTTTGATGAACAGAAGTTCTTTGTAGCATATTTAAAATTATCAGCCATTTCCCTTATGGTTTATATTTTTTTGTATCTTAATTAAGAAAATTTTCCCTACTCCAGAGTGATAAAGACCTGGTCTTGTATTACCATCTAAAAATATTTTAGTTCTGCCTTTCACTTTAGTGACTTTTTAATTTCTATTTATCAAAACTGAGAAACTGACTTTGGTATGATACCATTAGCTAAACTACAGATCTTATTTGGCTTTCAGCACTTTTCACATGCAGGCTTCTTTCATTTTTGTGTATAGTTCTCTGAAAGTTGACCCCATGTGTACATTTGTTTAGCCACTATCACGATCAATATACTCCCTTGAACTCCCCTCGCCTCACCTCTACCCCTTTGGCAACCATTGATGTGACCTCCGTTACTAGTTTTGTCATTTTGAGAATGTGATATAAATGGAGTCCTACAGTAAAAGTAACCTTTTAAGACTGGCTTTTTCCACTCAGCATAAGGACCCTTGAGATCCATCCAAGCTGGTGAGTGTATCAGTAGTTTGTTCCTTCTTATTGTTCATCTTTCTTGTACCGGTGCACCACATTTTCCTTATCCGTTCACCCACTGAGTGGCATTTGGGTTGTTCCCAGCTTTTGGCTATTACCAAAAAAGCTGCTAAGAATGTTTACATGCAGACTTACGTGTGAACATAAGGTTTCATTTCTCTGGAATAAATATGCAAGAGTGGGATTGCTGGGTCATATGACAGGTATATGTTTAATTTCATAAGGAACTGCCAAATCTAAGAAACTGCCAAACCGGTTTCCAAAGTGGCTGCACCATTTTACATTCCCACCAGCACCGTGTGAGTGATCCAGTTTCTCCACTTTTTCTGCATTTAGTGTTGTCATAATATTTTATGTATTTTTTATTTATTCTTTTTAAATAATAGTGAGTATATACCAATGTCTCACTGTGGTTTTGATTTGTGTTTTCCTAGTCACTAATGATAGCATCTTTTCACGTGCTTATTTGTCATTGGTATTGCCTCTTTGGTGAACTGTCAGTTTTTAAGTCCCTTGCCCAGGTGAATTGTTTGCTTCCTTACTGTAAAGTGAAGAGTTCTTTATACATTCTGGATATAAGTCCTTTGTGAGATTTGTGCTTTGCAAATATTTTCTCCTGATCTGTGGCTTGTCTTTTTATTCTCTTAACAGTGTCTTTCCTGGAGCATGCATTTTTAATTTTGAAGGAGTCCAATTTATCAATTTTTAATGGTTATGCTTTTGGTGTCAAGCCTAAGAATTCTAAGGCAAGAAGATTTTTTTCCTATGTTTTCCTCTAAACATCGTAGAGTTTCATATTTCACATATAGACTTTGATTCATTTTGAGTTAATTTTGAATAAAGTGGGGCCTGGTGGGGAGGGGAAAGATACCTTCTGGTTCAGATAGGGCAGAGGGTCAATAGGGGCCACCTCAGTGTCTGCAGCACCAGGTGAGGAGGCGCATGGCTTCCGTTGTGGCGTGTGCCCGGAGTCAAGCACAATCCGTCAGAAGGGCTGTGTCCTTCAGAGCTGCCCTCTTTGCAGTCGCCCACAGATCTGGCAAGAAGGATTAGGCTTTTCTTAGGGACTCTTTTGTCTGCTCATTAGCGTTTCTGGGTTTTGGACTGTCCCAGTACCTAGGCTATGAGGCAGAAAACAAACCAAGACCAAAAACCAAAACAAACATCCCAAATGCAACGACAGCCAGAGAACTAGAGAACTTACTACTAGGTGATCCCTTGAGTCCAAAATACTTACAATGGCTCACACTGATTGTGAAAGTTATGGCTGATTTTTTATTTCACATTTTACCCTTTCTCGTGGTTGTACGACTTGTCCGGAATGTATACATGACTTAACCGCAGAAAAAGTCATTTGAGAGGTCTCTTTCCTCCCCGACCTGTTTTCCCAGTCCTGCAGGTGCTCCGAGGACCCTGTCGGGAGGCCAGCCGGTCCACTTTTCACATCCTCGCCTCAGGAAGTGCGCGACGAGGCCTCGAACCCAACTACGAACAGCAGGGAAGCGAGCCGGGTGGGGAGTCAGGGCGTGGGAACCGGCTGGCAGGGGGCGGGACCCAGGGGAGGGCCGCGCGGCTCAGCCCCGCCCCCGCCTCGCTGGGCCCTTCCCAGGCCAGGAAAAGGAAGAGAAACTAAGTCAGCTGTCTTTTTTATTAGGGAACCAGGTGTCTGTGTCTTGCTCTAGGCTCTCTTGGAGAAGTGCGCCGGAAAACAGTGGATAAAATTCGTTCCTGCTACCACCTGTCTCCAACTCTCTATGAACAAGAGTGGAATACCCTGCCTAGGATCTGAGGGGTGACAGGTGAGTGTCTTGGGAAGAACCGATGACTGGACCAGGGCAGCTGTCCAGGTATGTTAGACTGATTCAAGGAGCGATTTCCCAACGTTTGGGTGGGTGGGTGGGTGGGTGAGAATAACGGCCTCCCTCAAGTGACAAGACTGAAAACAGAAGCAGTTAGCTTCTCTGTAGAGTCATCAGAACAGAAAAGGTCTAGCCAGGAGGCAACAGAACAGTTTTGGAGAGGTCGTTCTGGATCAGATCAGCTGGGTTAAATTACCTCAGACTTGCTAGCTGTGTGAGCTTGGACAAGATATACTTAATAATCTCTCTGTGCCTCTCACTCTCAAGTGTGAAATGAGCAGAATAATAGCGCCTACCTACCACTGGAGCTGAGTTGAGAATGATATGCACTCATGTTGGTGGTAAAGTGCTAACACACAGTGTGTCCTGGGTAGGGGGACAGTCGGTGGGGTTGGCTTGCACTGGGGCAAAGTGCCCTCATCCTCCCACCGCCCATGGCCAATGCCCAAAGCCTTGATCCCCATGCTTCTCATCGGAAACCAAGCATGGGGTTCTCATCTGACATCTGAACTCCTGTGGCTCAGAGGCAGACTCCTTTATGTCCTACAGTTTAACTGGTAATCTTTTTAAGATTATTATGAACAGTTTCCTTTGAAGATATTTTTCTGTAGTGAAATTCTGGGACCAACAGTGTAAGCTTTCTTTGGGGGCCTCCTTTTCCCAAAGAAGCTCTTAGTTTTACTGGGAATTATGTCTGGCATCTTTCCCATGTAAGTAAAGTGGCTTTATAGAACAGGATGGCAGCCCACTCCCAGGGACCTCCTGAGTGACGTATAACATGGCACAGATTCTGTGGGTAGAACTTTTCCAACAATCTGCCCTTCCTGGGGCACCTCTCCATGACAGAGGTGATGGCACAGGAGGGGGACACAAACTGCCTCCAGACCACTCATTTTCTGAGTGGGGCTGTCACAAGCACAGAGCCTGTCCCCAAGCCACCACTTTCGGCTGCTAGGAGTCATCAACTGTTTCAGCAAGCTGCCTAGTGTTTTAAATTAAACGATTCTATGGGATTCTGACTTGGCAGAAAGCAAACAAAGAGAATGCTGCTAATTTTTTTAAAATCAAACACATTGTCTCAACGTGTCTCAGGTACGTTGAGTGTTGGCACCTGTTGGATGTAGCGACTTAGATATTTTATTTAACGAGCACTTGGAGCTCCTCCTCTGAGCAGGGACTGTTCTGGGTGCTTTGCAGCCATGAGCCTCCCATTGAATCTGAGTAACTCTAGCTGACCAGAGGAGTGCCTGGCCTGCCCCTGGGGAGCCCAGCAACACCTGATGGGATCAGAGTGGGGAAGTCATCAGTAGCAGAGCATCTGACTCCAAGCTGCACGCTCTTAGCTACTGGCAAACGGGTGTGCTGCTGTCCTGGGAGGCGTCAGGAGATCAGGATCCCAGAGCTGCCACGGGGAAGCCTCACCCTGGCATCCATGAAGACTCGCACGTGGCAGACATCTGTGAGCCAAAGAGCCTGCCTACTGCTTTTGGCATGCATGAGGGCCGAGCCTTTGCCATTTTCCTAAGCTTGGAGGAATTTTGGAGGATAGAAAATCCAAGCCAGAAGGGCCTCCAGAAATCAGTTAATCTACTCCTGCCTTTACAAATGGGAAGAATGAGACCTGGTATGGGAAGACACCTGCCCGTTGATATGGTACAAGTTAGGAGCAGAACTCGGCTGTCCATACTCATGCTCAATCCAGGACTCGTTGTGGGAACACGTAACCTTGGTCCTCTGACTGGACAAAGACAGAGGGCAGCGATGATGAGCAAGAAACGGAGACCATTCAAGACCCAGCCGGCTTGTTGTAATTACAGTGAACATGCCCTTTGTCACCCAGACCGGTATGCTTCTGAGTGTGGAAAGGGGAGCTGTTAATAATTACACCAGACAACAGCATAAATAAATGGGCCTGTCCCTGGCAACTGGGTCATATGTTCACCTGACTCAGACTAATAGAGCAACAATGGTAAGAAGAGCACCACCCAGTGCAAACATGCCTGCTAAATTCAGACACCGACCTGCGGCCTTCGCGCCCACAGAAGAATTGAGAAGCTCCTGTGTTCTCCATAGACCTGCCAGGTGGGTGTGCACTTCACAGCTGAGGAAACCAAAGCTCTAAGAGGTTGAGTCACTTGCTCAAGGTCACTCACACTGGAATCCAGGTCTTCCCTGAGCCCAAAGCTCGTGCTCCTCACACCACCCTGGGCTGCCTCCCATTTCCATAGCCTTTTCCCTAATGAAAAACGTTTCCAGACTGGCCAGGCATGGTGGAGAGGGGCCTGGAGACTGGGTGGATGTGGGAAAACCACTGACGTGTCGGATCTGCCTGCATGTTTCGGGCTCCTCCTGTGCTGTGCCTGGGCTTGTATGCTAGAGTGCCCTCCCCACCTCGCCCAGTCCACAGCTCCCTCCTCCATGGAGACTTTTCTGGTTCCCATAGGAGGATGGGACTGCCTTGTCTAAATCCCCATGGCCACTCATCCACCTGTCCTTTGTGACTTGCCTCAAGAGTCAGCTGTATTGCTTATATCCCTGCTCAGTGAACATACACCTAGAGGACAGAGTCAATATCTATGTTCTGTGTCCCCCTGCCCACCCACCCCATCCCATCTCCCCAGCACCTGGCCCAGTGTCTGATATATAGTAGCCATGCCTCAATGCTCCTTGAGTGAAGGCAGGAATGAATGAATGCCATGCCTCCTCTGTGCCCCACTCCCTCACTCTACCACAGCCCATGGCTTCTAGAGACAGACCGTGCCATTCCCACAGCTATTCCCAGATGTAAAATGGTATGTATTTTACAAAGTCGCTGTGAGAAATGACTAAGTACACGTAGTAGCCTTAGAGGAGTGCCTTGCACATAATAAGGGTCCACTTGCCAAATGCCCAAGGTCCATTCTTGACTTTCTTGACTTGGTCTTGCCATGCACACCCTTGCTCTCCCCCAGTAAAGATATGCTACCCCAGGGGCCTCTGCCTCCCCTCAATGCAACCTCAAGAGACCCCAGAGGGACACTCATAATGGTGGGGTGTTCGTCCCTCACTGAAGATTCTGAAATAGAAAGCTGTCCAGGTGCATTTATATCTCCTCCCCCTGGTGGAGGTGGGGTGGTGGTGTCTTTCTCTTCTGGAGCTCAGAGTCACAGAACCAAGTCCCCAAAATAAACAGGACTTGCGTGATATAGCTAAAATGTTCATTGCTTCAGTGTTACACTTGAGGCCAAAGTTGAAACACAAACCTCTTGATAACAAGGTGTGCTGGCCCCGGGGCTGGGTGGAAAGGACACGAGACAAACACTGACTCAAAGATGCTGAACTCCACACACCGCAGCAGGCTGCACTAAATCCACGCAGAGAGAAATACAGGTGCATAAACATAGGCATGCTTGGACATAAAAGGGAACTCTCACTGCCCCCGAAACTGAAAAGCGATTGAAATACAGTAATGGACAAGAGCTATAGAGAGAGTCGAGAACATTCTGCCACTGAAAGATGGTGGAATTGTGTCTTTCTCACTTCTGCCTTTATGTTTGCTGACCACATTTCCATAATTGTATATATATGTATGTTTTATGATGGAAACGTAAGTTTTATTCTTGAAATAGCCCTGGTGAATGGGAAAAGGAAGGAAAGGGAAGGTGCACTGAACCAGGACCAGGTTTGCTGAGTCTTAGGCTCAGCTCTGTCACCGACTCCCTAACAGCTTTGGCCTTGGCCCTTCCCCTCTGGGGCCTCCTTCTCCTCATTTGTAAAAGAAGGCAGGCCAACGGGACCACCTTAGAGCAAGCATCCAGGGGTCACCCCCTGATGACAGCTTGCTTGGCTGTGAGCAGAGGGAGAGTTACAGGGACTTCCATCCTGCATCTGGGAAAGGGATTAAAAGGTGGTTTGTTTCGCTGCAGAAACTGTTGTTGTTATGGTTGATTTTGTTTCTGGTTTCATTGTTTTCTTCTATCAAAGTCACTGGAGCCCCAGCTAGAACTTCTCTGACGCTGCCCTCCTTCCAAGCTTCGGGCCTTGGACTGGGACAAGGCCACCAGAACTCCCGAAGTCCCTGGACCTCTTTTCTTTCATCGTGGAGTAAATGAGTCTTTCTTCTGGACCTCATCAAGCCCAACAGCTCTCTAGAATCACAGGTGTCTCCTAAGTAGAAGGAACCCCAAATCCACATGAAAGAGAAAGTGAACAAAATTGTCTCCTGTCCTCCCTTCCTTGCCCCCCTGATTCCTTTCTTCCTCTTTCTTTTTTTCAAGAAAACATTTTATTATATTTCCATCACACAGGCAACACATACTTGTTATAGAGAAATCAGAATACAAAATTTGAGTATATCTGTACATGGTAATAACATGCAGCTGTTGAAAGACAGGCTTTTTTTTTTTTAAGAATGAGGTAGATCCATATGTATGACATGGGCTGATGGCTATGACATGTTGTTTGGTGAAAAAAGCAAGTTACAGCACACTATATATAATGTGATCCCATTTGTAGTAAAATATACATACATATGTTTACATATGCATAAAAATGTCTGAAAATATGTATACCAGCCTGTCCATAGCAGTCCCTCTGGGGAATGGGGTAGAGAGAGGGAAAGCCTCTGTATGCTTCTGTCTGGTCTGAATGTTTTGCAACAGCCTGTAGTACTCTTATAATTTTGTTTTTAAATCTAAGGAAATTAAAGAAAACTAAAAGCAACCAAAGAGGTACTCTGGATATTTCTACACTGAAATAAAAGGAATACCAATAAGCCAAAAGAAAAACGTCACATACAACCCTTACTCCTCCTTCCCTGCCTTGAGGCAGTCACTGTGTATAGCCCAATCTATTTGTAAACATGTACTACATACAGTATTTTTATTTACTTAAAAGGCATTATATTATGCATATTACTTCCATTTAACTTGCTTTTCTCACCTAATAACATAGCTTGCGCATTCCAGGATGATGAAAATAAATCTTTCTTATCGTGGTAAACAGTTGTGTACATCTTCCTCTTTATACACTTATGCTTTAAAAAGACCACTGTCAACATCTCTGAGCAGTTAAATCTTTGCACATACCCAGTATTTTGTCCTTAGGATTAATTCCTAAAAGTGAAACTGCTGGGTGCAAGGACATACAATGTTTGTTAAGGATTTTAATCTGTGATACCAAATTGTCTTTCAGAAAGACTTTGCCAATGTTCCCTTCCCCAGCAGCATGTGGGCCAGCCTGGTCTTGACATCATCCATTCTCTCTGAGTTTGTTCCATTTTTTGAAATTTTTATTCATCTGGTAGCTGAAAAATATGTAATCTATGTGTTGTTTTAATTATAATGCCCTTGATTACTACTTGGGCTGGGCACTTCTTAGTGTTTCTCAGTCATCTGTTTGTCTTTTGATGAGTTGGTTGTTTATGTATTTTTCCAATTTTCCCACTGGGGTGTTTGCCTTTTTCCTATTGATTTGTAAAAGCTCCTTATATATTAAGGATATTAATCACTGTCTTTCATATATGTCTTTTTTTCTGAGTATGTTATTTTGGTTTTTAACTTTATCTATGATGATAGTTTTTAAAATTTTTTACTTTTAATTGAAGTATAGCTGACATACAATTTATATTACTTTCAGATGTACAACATAGCAACTGGACAAGTATATGTGTTACAAAATGCTCACTGCAA
The DNA here is from genome assembly GCA_032199065.1 of Smutsia gigantea. Lineage (NCBI taxonomy): Eukaryota > Metazoa > Chordata > Mammalia > Pholidota > Manidae > Smutsia > Smutsia gigantea. The sequence continues at coordinate 28,594 of JAVSCE010011200.1, forward strand.
TAAGTACAGCAACTATCTGTCACCATACAAAATTATTGCAATATTACTGACTATATGTCTTTGCTGTATTTTTCATCCTCATGATTTATTTTATGATTAGAAGTTTGTACCTCTTAATCCCCTTCACCTATTTCACCTAACTCCCCAACCCCCTTCCCTATGGCAACCACCAGTTCGTTCTCTGTGTTTATGACTCTGTTTCTGTTTGTTTGCTTGGTTTTTTGTTTTTTAGATTCCACACAGAAGTGAAATCATATGATATTTGTCTTTCTCTGTCTGACTTCTTTTACTTAGTAATACCCTCTAGGTCCATCCACATTGTCACAAATGGCAAGATCTCCTTCTCTTTTATGGCTGCGTAATATCCCATTCTATACATGTGCCACATCTTTTTTTATCCATATCTAATGATGGACACTTTGGTTGCTTTCATATCTTGGCCATTATAAATAATGCTGCAGTAAACATGGGGGTGCATATATCTTTTCAAATCAGGATTTTTGTTTTCTTTATGTAAAAACCCAGAAGTGGAATTACTGGGTTGTATGGTATTTCTATTTTTAGTTTTT
>JAVSCE010011201.1:0-28531 GCA_032199065.1 Smutsia gigantea
AAGTCCAAGGATGAGAAATGTTGCCAATGGGCCTTCACAACATCCTTAAAAACCACACTTTGTCGTCCCAGTGGCAGTCATTTCAGTGCTCCCACAATCTGGACAGCGCAACACAGCACATGGACAGTTTGCCTTTGCAAATGCAGGCCAACCCCAACCAACACATCTCAACATTTTTGAACCCACCTTCTATCTAACATGCATCTGAGTGTATCACTGGCTAAACATACTGAAAAGAAATAAATGCCAATTGTGAAGAATTAACCAAGCCTGCTTTCTTAAGATGTGCTCTGTAAATACAATTTTGCTGTTTCTCTAAATTTCAAGTTAAAATAGTTTCAAACCATATTTAACATCCCAAAAGAATTGACTAAATTGAAAATAGTACCAAAGACTTAAGTTAGCAGGTTTAATAAACTGTTCCATCCAACACAGTATTCCATGAACTTCTGAAATTTTGAAAAAATATATCTTTAAAAGCCAAATGAGTATTTCACGGGAAAACAACAGTTGGAAAATGTTGTGAAAGGATAAAAAGGCAGGGGTGGGGGAAGCATTTGATTTAGAGAAAGCTGAAGAATCTATGTTGCAGAAGACAGGTAAAAAAGCCAGTGTGAGATAAGCAACAGTTTCATCTTCGATTTAGTTTTCCTTACACTTTCAAACAGTGGTAACACAAATACAATGGGAAAATATCTGGATTCCATCCTAAGCCTCATTTACAAAGTAAAAAGAGATACTGGATTCACATGTAAATGCTTAAGATGACTTTACAATATTTAAGTCACCAGATTTACTACAAAAATGCATCTAAATTGTCCAGATTCTTTTCTAAATAACTTCCAAATGGCAAAAATGTTCACTGCTCAAATACTTTACATAAATTCCAACAGTGGTAGTGTTGTAATGATTGTGGGAATAAGAACTAAAAAGATTAAAATGGTAAAAGGTACTTAGTCTAGTGAGGTCAGAAAAGGCAATACTTTATAGTGGGTTCTCTGAGATGGTTACTTAATCTGCTCCACATACTTGACAATGAGCTAACTTTGGGTTTAGATGAAAAAGAAAAGATTCTCAACACACACGAGTATTATATTGTTAGCTTAAAACTAATTTTACATCAAACAGGGATGAATTTAGTCTGTTTATTAGTGATGAGAAGTCACTTCCCCAAAGAAGGTAGGTTCCTGGTGGGCCAGATGCACAGCTCTGTGTAAAAAGGAAAAAGAACAGTAGAGGCCTTTACTGGAGTATGTCCATGGATTCAACTATGGGAACAGGTAATGTTCAAAATGATACCAAAGGTTTTATACTCTGGTATTCATTTCTGGTAGGATTAGAAATGCAAATGGAAAAATCAGATCTAAATTTCTTTAGTAGCCAAATTAAGCCAGGGAAACAGTATTATCAGGAATATTGTTCACTAAATATGCTTATAAATTTACTTAAGAGATGCCTCTTCCATTTACTTGCAATGTCAGTCAACCTGATCTTAAGCTTATTTGCTCAAAGTATCTACCCAAATTTTTAAAAGGTACTGCATACTCCAAAAGCTATGCTACAATTAGAAATTGATTTTTTTTGAAATACCTACTTTAAAGAATGTAGGTAAACAGAATGCTTGTGCTGGCTGTATTGAACAACTTAACCTGCATTTTAGTTGGGACATTTTTCTGAATGGGAAGAAGAGCAACAGGGAAGGAATTTTTGTCATATTAGTAAAGACATATGCTTTGTTGAAGGTCCTGAAATAATAGGAAAACAACTATTTGAGAAAAAAATCTTTAGTAAGATATTTAAAAATTACTATAGCAGCTAAGTTTATGCCTTAATACCATCAGTATTTTTTCTTACTGATAGAGAAGTTAAAAAATAAACAGCTATGCTATCAATTGCTGTCAAGCTATTTCCAATTCACAATATATATTCTTAAAATAGACTTGTTTTAACAGATGAAATGTTTCATCAATTCAACAGCTGCAAAGAGCCACTCTAAAATTGTGCTCTAAATGTATTTTATCGGGTTTAAGAAATTTGAGATACATCTTTAAAGAAAGGGCAGAGGTGTGCTGTGTATTTCTTCAGTTCATAGAGAAATCGCTGTATGTATTTTATGAATGTAATTAACATTCCTTTTACTTCTGACATCTATTAGGTACAAAGTGCTATGAATTCAGTTTTTATAAAAAGTATTTCAAAATCCCCCCATGTGAGAAATTCTGTATTCACATACTCTTGAGAGTAGTAATATTTTATGCAAAAAACTCATTTACATTTATTTAGTCTTAATACAGCAAAATGTAAGCAAAAATTGAGAATACTGCTCATTTTTCTAACTTGACATATAAATGGAATTTCCTCAGAATAAAAGATTTGCATGCAATTTACCTTACCTTATGATTTATGCTCTAAGAGTACATTAAAAAAAAATCAGCAACCAGGCTTCTTTTATATTTCAACTGAAATGAACATAAGTATAAATAAATAATTTTCTTTTATGTAGTAGCAAAAAGAGTCAATAATCCTTTCAAGAAGGAGACTATTTCATTTCCTCCCAACTTGGATTCACCATAAACTCGATCCACAAATGATATTGGAACCTAGTTAAAAAAAAATGTTAAGTCAGTCTTCAAAAATATTTTAGAAAGTTAAGTGTAGCAGGCACACAACAATTATGAAAACAGCAAGTTCAGAATTAGGGAACTCCTAGAGCAACTCTGTATATCTCCCAAGTCTTTAAAATTAAACATGCCTTTTATTACCTAAAAATAGGTCCTATGAACCAAATTTAGAACTGTTTGAAAAGCACTGATCCTGACTATTAAGTTGGTTTACTCCAGTTTGACTGCATTTCAAGGAAAAATTATACTCCAAAAGTAGAATAGCTTTTCACTTTATTTTTTCCAGTAGTCCATCAAACTTAGCTGTCACTATGTTTCTGTTTGAGGCCAAAAATCTTGCAACTCTTCCAGGAAGTAGCATTCTAGTTAGGTGTTTTCTTGCTCTGAAGGGAGCATTAAAGTGTTAAATGAGGAGAGTGTTCCCTTAAGAGCTCACTTAGCTAGCTGTGATTATTGACCACTCCCTCCCCCGAAATAATTCCTGTCCTTTTCATTTGCTCATAAGGAAACAGGCAAATGGGATTCATTATTTGTATTAAAGGAGGGTGGCTGTTGGCTACAGCAGGAAGAAAGCAGCAAACAGACTCATCCATAATGCTGAGTGGTCAGAAGAAAGGGCAAGGGTGGAGAAGGTACCATTAACTTTTAATTCTTTAAAAGGGAATGCTGCCTTCTGTTAATATGGTAAATCTTGGGAGGGACATTCTAAACATCTGGAAGCCTTCCACATTTATTTAGTAGTTAAACTTTTTATTATAAAAAGTCTAAATTCTTTATAACTAATACAATGTACTATTTACCATATGTTGCATACCTCACCAATAGTGTAATTCAATTGTCTTGCCCGAACAATCATCTCCATCTGGAAGACATAGCCTTTAGAAACACAGTTTTCTATTAATTTCTGTAGAACTTCTTTTCTGTATAACCTGTAAGAAATTAAAATATCTATGAATGCTGGATAAATACACCTGCCTACATGTATCCTGACCTTCCAAAAAGTTCACTGGTATTTATAAAACCAAAAAACTTTCACTGGCCATTTGTGAGAAGAAAAGTCTCACAGTTGATGATTATGTTTTGTTCTGTACTTGAAAAGGTCCTATTTGGTGAATAATTTGAAAATGAATTCTTATTATCTTTTAGAGTTATTTTCCTACCATACTACTAGAAATTATAAAAATATGGTAAAGCATTTAAAGCAGAACCCATTGTTTTCAGTTAAAAAAATTTTTAATTTATTTCTAAAACTTGAAAGAGGAAAGACTTCCAAATATTAGAATAACAGAGTTGACAGGTGACGATGAAGCAACAATATACACTAGATGACAAGAAAGAATTGCATAATTAACTGGCATTTCCTTGTAAATGTTTGTTTCCCAAGATCTACTAAATAAATTCCTTGGGATAAATTAATTCCCTTTAGGATGACCTTGGTTAAATTAAGATAGGACTAGGCATCAGAGGATTGAGGCAATCCTAACAGGATACAGCTATTACCAAATGATGTCAGACACTTATGATGGCATGCGTGGCCCAACTTTAGATGGGCCACAGGCCAATTACAAAGATGTAAGAGCTGGGAAGTCCTATAGGCGAACCCAGTAACTTTCTTCAAGAGTTCCATGTTTTCAAAGTCACTAAGATAAAACAAAAACCCTGAGTCTTACTGAATAAGAAGGAAAACAATTTCTATCTCCACCCACTTTTTTGAAGAAAGCTGAAGAGGCGATTTGGTGGTTTGGTTTAACTTCGTTCTCTTCGCAATTAAGGCCATGGATCATATCAGAAGGTTTTACCTGGAATCCACATTTTTCCTCAGGCTTCCTCTACAGCTACCCTACCTTTTGGCTTTTCAAGCTTCTAAGTGGATATAAGAGGACAGAAAGCAGTCTCTAAAGGGACCTAAGAGTAAGAATTAGTGCATGTACTCTGTGACCTACCTACCAGGTCCTGTACGAATTCAAGAGTAAGTTTGGAATGAATCTGAAGTGAGGAGAATGTGATGCTAATATTTATTCAGTAATAAAAATTTATTGAGTGACCTCTATTTCAGGCACCTTTTAGCAACAGAAATTAAGTAAGGATATACTTCAAATGATGTTAACTAGGGGAAGGACTATTATGGTGATGGGATGTTTCAGCATTACCTTTAAAATTGGGATTAGGCTATGAATTCTGTCCCTTTAAGAATCTCTTTACTCCCTGTAATTCATATGTTAAGACATTTATTTATCTTCATTGCCACGCCCCCTCTACCCCCACAGTATCTTTAGAACTATGGCTAATGATATAAGATTACTTCACACTGCAGGAGCAAATAAATGATAACTAGGATGCAACTGGTTTTTGCTATCCAAAGGCTTTACGTCAAACTGCAGCCTTTTGGGGATTCCTTTTATTTTGTACAAGGTGAATACCTCCTAAATTGAGGGATCTAATGACCATTAATGAGTATCATCTAATGAGTTGAATTTTAATAAATCACTACTCTTCAAGACAATGAGCTTTAAGGATTTAAAAAACAGTGAAGCCAGCAGGCTCACTTCTGTCTGTGTATGGCTGCTCTGTCATCTGCACAGACTACACTCAATCACTACTCTCACTACACTATGTCCAGAGCTCCCAGGCCAGCCTTCATCCTCACCCCCCACCTAATCCCCACGTGGTTCTGGTGGCAAGGAGGCACCTAAACCCCATCACCTCCCTATGTTTTCCTCCACAGCGTAATTTCCAAATGATGCTGCATATTTTTATTGTAGGTGTAAGTCGCGTATCACTAGAATGTGTAAACTCCATTGAGGAAAGGGACTCTGACTCTTGTTAAATGTGTGACTCACAATGGGCACTCAATAAATTATTTGTTGAACCTAAAACGAATCACCTTGCTCACCCACCCCACATTCCCATACCCTGACCATACAAATGAATAGGGTGCAGAATTTTCAAATGGTAAAGGGGGCCTTTTGATGAAGTAACTGGGCAAACTAGGCCAAAAGGCAAGGCCTCGATATCCACAACTCACAGAGTTAGTTACCCTGGGTCTTTATTCAAAATCATCACACCTGTGAAGTCCGCATCAGCTTTTCCCTCTGTACCGAGATTTTTTTGAGCGCTACTGTTCTTTGCATTGCTGCTACAGGGCAACCAGAGATCTTAATCCTATGGTACAATTTTTCTGCCTTGAAATTAGAACTGAAGGGATATATTTATGGGCTTCATTTTCACTATTTGACCTCTATTTTGTGATGGCCCCTCTCTTCAATTTTGACTCTCTCTCACTACCTCTGAACTGCTGCTATTCAACAGATTCAGTTGTACTAGAGGTACTAGTTACATTCAACAGCCAGATGTACGTGTTGGTTCCATTGTTTAATGGAAAAAAGCAATTATCAAGTAATATAAATTGTGAACTAATGTAAGAGGTTTGAAGTAAATGAATAGCATTTCATAGTTTTGCAGATAAAAAAACTCTGGCAGTTTTCAGTTATTCAGCAGGGTCACTATTGTTCATATACTATGTAGCAAATCTAAAACTGAACACACACACACCCAGAACGAAACATTTAGAAACCCCAGGGACTAACAGGAGGCTTTGCTCCAATTAATCAAGATTTTTAAAATAAAAAACAAGAGAACAAGGAAACTGAAAAAGATCTGTATAAGTATTAAAGATTTTAAGCTTTTCTGTGGACAGTGCTATAGATATTCATATAAACTACAGAAAATTACTATAAGAGGTGCTGTTCTTTGGAGCACATTACCAGTGAAAGCAACATTCTGAATTAGAATGGTCACCCTGGGTTCCCTGGGGTCACTCCAGGGGCCAAGCAGTAATATTAATGTTAACAAGCACACAACCTAAGCCCTGCCTTGGCTGCTCTAAAAAAAAAAAAAGTACAATATTTTCCTTAAGAAGATGATTAGGCTTAATTAGCAGCTTCTAAGGAAGTTCAGTCTTTTTTTGTGTTGAATTACAAAGTGAGGTAGAAATGAATAGCATTTCTCTAAGATAAGCCATTTTAAAGCAAGAAATTTAGGCAAGAAGTCGTAAATAGAAAATACAAAATTAACAAGTTTTCACTCTACCTGAAACTTCCTGTTAAATCTGATACTCCTGGTCTCAGCAAAATCTGAGTTATAAAATTGGCCCCGCGGCTGTCAAATAAAACAATTTTTCTTTATAAAATAGTTTTTAGAAAGACAAACACATCCAAGAGCAGACTGCCAAAAGTGCTACACTAACTTCAGAAATGCAACAGTATTTCATATTAACTCTGAAGAACAAAGGAATTTTTAGCAAAAACAGATCTCATGTTTTCTAATTTTTAAGAAAATAGATTTTTATTCTTTGTGACATTTAGAAGAGGCCTATAAAGCAATTATTATTCCAAACTTTAGGTACTAACAGTAACAGAGTTTTAACTCAACTTGAATATTTGTCAAAAGTCATTACTTAGAATTACAAACATCTGTCAAACAGCAAGAGTGTGGTCAGGCATTGTTTCCTTTTCAGATTCTAATAAGCACAAAGGGATCCCTGCTTCAACTAGGGAATAGCAGAGTCTGCATTAAAATGGCATTCTTTTTTTTTTAAGGTGTGCAGTGGGAAAACTTTTGGTTTTTGGCAATTTCTGGAAATTGACCAAAGGTTCATTCCTTCACTGTTTTAGTTGGCTTGGGCTGCTGTAACAAAATACCACAGACTAGGTAGTTTAAACAACAGATACTTATTTCTCGCAATTCTGGAGGCTGGAAGTCCAAGGTCAAGGTGCTCACTGACGTGGTACATCGTGAGACCCTTTCTGGCTTACAGAGGGCTGCTTTCTTGATGGGTGCTCACATGACTGGGGGAGGCGCCAAAGGCCAAGGTCTCTGGTATCTTATTGAAAGGGCACTAATCCCACCACGAGTGCCCCACACCCAGGATGCCTCTTCTAAAACTAATCACCTCTCAAAGGCCCTACCTCCAAATACCAACCCTTTAGGAGTAAGGAAGTTTAACACATGAATTTTAACAGACACATTCAGTCCATAACAATGACTTTAGGGTGTGTGCTTCAAACACAGCTAAGTAGCAATCAATTACAAGCTATTACCGACTAATAGCTATTATTAGCATTTCAAAAAGAAGTGAAGTGCTCTTGGAAAAACTGACTTTTGTATTGCAACTATTTTAGGGTGCTAAAATTCAGGAAAAAGTTTTTTGGGACAGCCTGGAAAGAACAGTTTTCCTCCAAAGCCAAGGTAACCACCGAGGCCCTCCCTGGGAAAAATTATTTTTATATTAATAATATATGATTAGGGATATAGCTGGGATAATGGCTAACAAAACATTTTCCTCCTTCTATTTGCTTCTCATAGCTATAGGACAGTTTACTCACCAAAATGGGTTTAATCAAAGGAATGTGTGTGTGTGTGTGTGTGTGTGTGTGTGTGTGTATGTGTACATCTACTGAAGGTAACATATTTTCAAATTGGAGTGTTTCTTTAAAATGCTGCAAGAATCAGATTTGGGTTCCAATTCTGGTTTTGGACCATACAAATGAGACCAAGGGCAAGTAATTACATAATCTTTCTCAGGAATTTACATCAGTGCAGACATTAACAACTAATGACAAATACAATTAATACAGCTAAGTGATTCAACTATCTCCAACTGGGACTGCCTCATTTTTAGTAATAGCTGTGACAACCAAACTCAGGCCTGAGAAATCATTTATTTGTTGCTCTCAACTTTGTCTGCACAACAGAATCATGTGGGGAACCTGTGAAAAATACTTAGGCTTTTGCTCCACTTCTGGAGATCCACTCAGAGTCTGCAATATGTGCATGCATGAGAAAGGGAGGATAAACAGGGAGCAGTTGTGTTATCATTTTCTCTCTCTATGATTCCAATGTTCAGAACAACTGAAAAAGTTTTATTCAATCCCTTCAACTTCACTGAAGACTGATGCTCTTACATGTCTTAAATGACTTGCCCAAGGTTCCAGTTAAGAGGCAAAACTCAGATTAACAGAATCTTCAATAGAAATGAAGTGGGTGATGAAAAATACTAGAATCAGCAAGAATTTGTATAAAATTATGTTGTTATACAAAAAGCAGTAAGCCATACAGATCCTTTACAGAAACATATTTAGAACCACAAAAGTGACATAGGTTAAATATGGTAAAAATTTTTTTGCAGATTTTCCTATCAAGAGGTGGATTCCATTTTCCTACCCCCTGGTTATGGGCTTGCTTTAAACCAAAATTAACGCTGTATTGGCTACAGGCCTTAAGACTCAGAGGCCTTGCAGCTGCAGCCCTGGCACTTGGATGCTGCCCTTAGGACACCAAGTAAAGCAACTGATCTAGCTTTCCAGAAGGAAGCCACATGCAGAACTAAGATGCCCTAGCCAACAACGAGTATCAAATAGTGGATGTTTGAATGAGGCCATCGTGGACTTCCCAGTTGAAGGAACTTGCATGAATGAGCTCAGGTGAAGCTAGCAGAGGAACCACTAGCCAATCCATAGAATTTTGAGAAATAATATTGTTGTTTTAAGCCACTAAGCTCTGAGATGGTCTGTTACATGGTAACAGAAAACAAACTGTGTTTTGTTACCATTTTATGCAAAGAAAGTAAAACTTAGAAAAGGTAAAATATAGAAGTGACACAGGTAATTAAATGGCACAACCAGGATTTAAACTGATGTCCAACCTCAAAGCTTCACTTCTTTATGCTGATTAGTAGAAGCTGCAGTCACAATGTGTCTTATTTACTTAAAATGACTAAAAAAAGTATGAAAAAAGCCACTTAGTCAGAAAAATGTAACAGTTTACTTAAAGCTGAAGGTCCAGTAGAACAAATTTTGCTGAACTAGACCATTTCTACCAAAGATTCAAAGGTTTATGATGATTTTTCCTTATAAATACTCTAAAAATAGAAAAAACAGTAGGTGAAGCTATGTGGGAATATTTATTCAAATTATAATCTGATCCCACAAATTCCAAAGCAGCATGGTAATTTAATCCAAATACCTGTCATCAACATATTTCCAGTAGTTACACTAAAAAGAGAAATCATAGCACATGTATATACCTGATCATTTTTCTTTTCAAATCCCAGCCATATACACCTCCATTTCCTGTGTAGCGAGTTCCAGAAACAATGTCAAAACCACCCTCCTTTTGCTTCCTGTATAAAAACCAATCAGCTGTCAATTAAAAAAAGCTATTGATCTTTCAAAAGGGATTTTCTGAGCCACATAAACTTTTTAACACTTGCGTAGAAAAAACAATGCCAAGAAAATAGATAAACTATACTGAGATATCTTTTAAAATAGACTTACAAACAAGATTTTTTCCTTTATTCATTTTAAATCTACAAAGTAGTACTATTTGCTGACTGAGCCATATGAAACTATTCTAAAACGTAGTAATAAAAAGTATAGTAACACATTTTCCCAATCTCTCCTCCATTCTGTTCTGGGCCCCCTAATTTAAACAATGGTAACCCTCTAGACCATTCCCCATTTTCACAAAGAAAACTCAGAAGACACATTCTTAGGGTTTTGGTTGTTTTACAAAATTGCAAACCAGAAAAGTTCATTTTGCAACTTGCTTTTTTTTTGTCAGTTACACATTACAGGATCATGGACATCCCTACAGGTCAGCAGATGATTTCCCCATTCTTTTAATAGCTGCAAAAATATTCCAAAGACTACTGAACCCATATACTATTGTTGTTTCCATGGTGGGTCCACCGATCCCCAACAACACAATCACAATTAACAGTGCTGCAACATTCTCATAAATGTATATACCCAGGTGCTTAGACTACCCAAAGTGGAACATAATGGAATTGCTAAAACAAAGGTATCACCAGAAATTACTATCTAGAAAGGTTGTAACAACTCACATTTCCTCCAGCAAATGAATGTGTCCATTTTCTACCACTTATTGGTGCTAGATGTATTATTCTGTAACTTTTTAATTTCGACAAACAAATGGGTAATAAAATAGTAGCACAGTTATTTTACTTTGTATCCCAGGGTGGGTATACTCTTAGGTTTATAAGCCATTTGGATTTCTTCTACATATGTCCTCTATCTTTCACTCACTTTCTACTCCATAGTTCCACTGTCTGATCAGATCAAAGGGGCTTTGGTGTACCGGCAATGTAAGCAGAGATGGTATCTCTGAGGTGACTTTATGCAGAGAACAAAGGATGAAAAGTAGCTGGTCATTAAGTAACTGGGGAAGAGCATTTCAGGCAAAGGGATATAGGGTACTGTGTGAACACAGAAATGTAAGAATTATGCCCAAGGCAGAAATAGCAAAGGGGAGGGGCACAAAATGAGTCTAGAAAGGGGCAGAGGGGGCCAAGTCACAGCAGTTTGAGGGGCCAGGAAAGAGGTGTAGATTTTTCTCCTCATGTGTTCTAAGTGAAGGAGTGACACAACCGGATTTTGTTTTTGTGCATTCAGCTTACATTCAGAACAGCTTCCCAATTCTTATTCTGACATGTTTCATGGTCTCTTGGATTTTCTAAAAATTACATAACCTGCAAATAAATATAATTTCGTGTCCTTACCAATATTTATACTAAATTCTTATCTTACAATATTGGTTAAAATCTCCATGTTTAATGATAGCTGGTACACCTATCTTGATTAGTTTATTGGCAATGATTCAACACTTCACCATTTATTAAGATATCTGTTAGGACTGGGTTATCTCTATAATGTTTAAGGGGTCTCTATTTCTACTTCAAGGTTTTTATTAAAAAATGGTATTTTATCAAATACCTTTTAGCATCTATTACCTTAATAATGCTGCTTTGTTACTGTGATAAATGGATTTTGTGGGCAGATTCCTGATGATGAACCATTCTGGCAATTCTGGAATAAACTCTAATTATTCACAGTGTTTTGAGATTCAGAGTTTAATTTCATTTAACAGGGAAGCTGCCTCCCATCATTTTCTGTAGTCAGAAAGAATCTAGATAACAAAGGACTTAACTGTTCATTAGTCCTGCAAGGTTCCTAAAATACATCATTTAGTCACATATCTGTAATTATGAGTCTCAAAACTGTATATGTTGGTTTTATTTTTGATAGCAAACTTAAAAACAGCATGTACACTTCTAATTAATGAAGAATGAAAAATGAAAAGTCCAAAATCAATATAAATGATTTGAATCACAGATCTTTCAAATATTAAAAATACCTACCTAATGAATTCAGGAATAAATTTTGGCTGAAATTCAGAAAGAAAATGGAAGTTAGTAAAATAGGTTAAGACTACCATAAATAACTAATAAAGAAATAGGCCACTTACATGGTGTGAGAGATCAGCATCCATAATAATTATGTAGCTTCCTGTGGCATGTTTCATTCCATGAATATATGCAGTTCCTAAAAATGAAAGTATTTATATTCATTAAAGCACCAGAAACGCTTATGTATACATTTGAACAGGGAATTGTCAAGAACTTTAAAAAAGCGTATTAGTGCTCTAAAGGTGATACTAGCCTATAATTAAATCCTATTTATTCTTGATCAAAAACATCTCTCAATTCCATCCTTTCATCTCCAACTTCACCTTAGTTCCAGGCATCATCTTCTGATACTTAAATCTCTACCTAAGTCTCATTCTCACTCCTTCTGCTCTTTCCACCACTCTTGGCCCATTTCCACAGAAGCTACCTAGTGTCTTCTACACTGTAAGCCTGGTATATATACCACAGCTCTCTCTGGTATTTGGAGCCAAAGGCACAGCTAGCAAGATTATTTAGGCACCTTCATGTCTAAAAGTTCCTCAGGAGCATGGCAGGTGAGGGTAACTGATCAGGCGCAGGATTTGGGGATTCCTGCATTCTGTAGCCCCAAAGCACTACAGTCTCTTATTATTAGCAAGGCTGAACTCTTCTAACTTGGTTAAGAATCGACTCTATAGCTTTTTGGATTTCCACTGGCTAGTCAGTAATTCCTGTTTCTTCCCTGGCAGTTTCCAGATTATTTCAATCCAAAGAACTTTCTAGATTCAGACATTCAGAGCATTTGATGATGCCAGGGAACTGATGGTCTTCAGGTCAGAAGATAGTAAGTTTTTAAGAATTCTTCTTCCTTCATGCTACCTCAAATTTTAAGTAAAATTACACCACTTCTGAACATAAGCAACTGTGACCAGTAACAGAAATAAAGGTATTCAGACACTCACCTCAGAATGACTGAGATCATGAGATATTTTTATAACCCTCTATGTTTAAAATCTGGAAAAGCTTTCTTTTTTAAAAATAAAGTCTAACTTTAAAACTTATAAAGTTCAGAGGTTTACAGCTAAGGCAGTCTGCTGGTCCAAGATATTTCCCCTAAGCACCTTTCTCTGGCTTTTCCCTACTCTGTATTTATCTCACAGAGAACTACATTTCCCAGGTTCTCTTGTCAACTGACTTTTAAATAGCTCTGGGAGGCACAGGAGGAAAATTTCGAGGAGAGAGGAGAGGAAAAGTTTAAGCAACCTCCCTCTCTGACTCTGCCTCCCAGCACTGACTGAATGTCCTCCATGACTCCAGCTCATACTCGCCATCCATCATTCTAGCCCACTCTGGATAGCCTGAGTTCCTGGGCTCTAACACAGCCTCCTCCTATCGTTGCTTCAAGCTGGGGGTGGTAGTGACCTCCACTGTCACTACCCTCTGAGTAGCCTCATTGTTCCATTTGGCTTCTCAGCGATTCCTTCACCTGTGTAACCAGATGCTCTGTATTAAGTTTCTTGTACTGACAGATTACAGTGGTTCTGTTTTCCCAAGTAGGCCTTGACTGGTAACAGGCAACTCAAGTCAAACCATTTAAATGTCATTAAGATCATTAAAAACCATCACAGGTCACTGTATTTTGGTTCTGTTCCAAACTGGGAAAAGACACACGGATTAATCTTACCAAAGCCAGGAGCAGGTATGAGGAGTGAGATGTCTTACTTACCCAGTCCCAATTTTTTCTCTCGTGGTCTTAGAAGCTGTAAGAGTAAGAAATGACATTTAAACACAAACTGTCAAAAATTTAACTATCAAAAATTTTTACAAAGTGCCCACTCACTTTAATAGCTATATAGCTGCATTTATCAGACTGTAAAGCAGAGTATGCTTAAACACTATTTGCCAAAACAAAGCATCTTGTAACAAATCAAATAATTTTACAGTAATTTAGGAAAAGCACTGTTTTTCACCCCAACCCCAGAAGCCAAGCTATAAACTTTTTTTCTGATGCTATCCACCAGAAAACAGTATGTAAACAATATGTTTTTATGTCTGTCACTTGATTTATCACTTTAAACAATATCTACTGATTCCTTCCCACAAAAACTGAGGATTTATCTAATTCTACACCTTTGTGGAATATTTGAGAGCCCCATCTTTTTTCTCAATTCCTTTTGGGATTTTAAATGTTGATTCACTCCATCCAGTTATCTTGCCTTTTTGGTCAGATGACCTCACCTCATCTTCTACCAGTGCAATGACATGACTTCAGGGTTCCTAACAAGATTAAATTCTCTTTTCTTACAGTTTGTCAATTACTTAAGTCTTTCCACGTTTTGTGCTTCATTAGTCATTTAGCTTCTTCCTTTTGTCTGGAAACTTTTGCAAAATTAGAATGCCAAGATTTTGACTTTTCTAATTTTCTGAGGTACAGGGCTCAAGCAGACTCACTATTGAGTGTTATCTTTTCTCCTCCTGCATTTGCCAGAGTAGAAGCAGCATGCCTCAGATCGCCAATCCTAAACAAAGTATTTACAGTTCAATTCAACCAGGATCCATTATTTCAGCAAGCTTCTATAGGTCTAGGTGGGGAACACAGATAAAATACATCCCTGCCTGATGACCTCTTACATAGAGAATGAGACATTCAATCAATCACCTATAATTACAATTCACTGAACAAAATGAAGCATGTCAGGGTTTATTTGATTTGGAGATGGATACTGACAAAAAGGCTTCCTCTGTTATTTGCCCTTAAAAAGCAAATCCTTTAAAGTTTATCATAGATTTTCTATAAGCCTATGTTTCAGCCGGAAAACTTTTTTTTAAAAGTACAATTTAAAAAGTAACTTTCAGAATGTCAACAGTTTACATGAAATATAAATCATTTTACTATGGAACAGTTAAAAGAACGAGGTAATTTGGCAACAAAAGATCTTAGATATAATTAAAAAGTTAACAGAGTGATACAGGAAGATTGCATTTTTGTTAAAAAATTTAATTCTACAGATGTAGACACATACACACAATTGAACAAAAGGTCTGAGGTAACATACATCTAATGGTGACGGGAATCTACCTAAGAGAAGGTACTGGGTGGACTACAGATCACACAGGGTGCTCATCAAAGGCAACTTCAGTTTCATTAGCAACATTTTTATTTTACAACCAGAATATAGTTGGTTATTTCTTATGTAATAAAAAGTTCAGCTGCTTCATTTAGTGTTACTTTCAGACCCTTAATTCTACCCAGCCCTCCCTACCTGCTTCCTTACATCAATGAGACTGCCTTTTCCTACAAGAGGGACTCTTAAGATGATTTCAGTAATAATTTTCCTCCATTGATTTTTTCCCCCAACTAATCATACATATGTCATTTAAAAGCAAGTGTAAATACCATCCCTGGCATGGCCTGGTATTGTTAAAAAAATAAAATAAATAAAAACATGAAAAGAAGTAATTTTCTAGTTTAAGTGATTTAACAGCTATAAAATAATGAATACAGGGAATTTCCCTGGTACTACAGGGGCAATTACGATAGTAGATTCTATTTTTTTTCCTTATTATTTTATCAGGTTGTTGAGGAAGAATTGGAACTGAGGACTGTGTTATTCTAGAATTTGAAAAGGTCAATTCAGCAGGCATTCCCTCAGATCAATCAATTACACCTCAAGGCTGAAGTTCTATGAGCGAAGTACTAAAAATATTGTCATGATAGTCCCAGATTAAATGGCAGTGCATTAAAAAAAAAAAAGCACTGCCTAACTCAGAGTACTTCATACAAGATAAATGTGAATCAGTGGCTGTGGCCCGGAGCATCTAAAAGAAAAACTAGGTGACTTTTGGCCAAAAATATGAACCTAGCATCATTGGAAATCACAGTAGAAGGCTGAAAATCTGTCAACTTTTAATCTCGTTCTGTACTTCTGGACATCAGGAGGTATTCAGAGAGAACTGTAGGTATGTGAGATCTCTTGTGTTTATCATCTGTGAGATAGAAAGAATCTCTAATAGAAAGAATTTCTAGTATAGGATAGATTTAACATGTATATAAGTTAAGAGTAACGCATTTCTCTTAAACTTTCCTCACCAAGATCTCCTCCAACTAAGTACAAATTATTTCATTATTGGATTAAGAACGTTTGGAACCAGTGACAATTTTTTATGATGCTTAATTACCATTTCATGAAATGCAAATATCAATCCAGGTTCTCCAAGACAGTTTTTTATGTCTACGCCAATGGTTCTTGATTGAGAGGAGGGGACAATTTGCCCACAAGGGGGCATTTGATGCTAGCCAGAGACATATTTGGTTGCCACACTGGGGAGGGGGACTGCTACTGGCATCCAGTGGGTAGAGTCCAGGGATGATGCTAAGCATCCTGTAACATACAGGGCAGCCCTCCACAGCAAAGATTACCATGGTCCCAAATGTCAATAGAGCTGAGACTGAGAAACTCTGGTCTACACCAAATCCCAAAACACCAAATGCTTAGAGTATGTTTTCTAATTAAATCTGGACTTTACTGTATGCTTTTGACCCAAGATTTATCTTAAGTATGCTCAAACCTTTATAAATTCAAACCAGTGATCAAAAATAAAAATTATGAAGCCATTATGAAATCAAGCCTACATCTGCCAAAGTTACTCCTGTAGAACAACAGGCTTCAAGGACAATGGGAAAATCTAAAATTTAAAACTCAGAAAGTCAATCTATTCCCATAAAACTGTTCTACAGATAAAAGAAAATGCCATTCACATATTTACTTGAAAACTTTTTCTATTATTAATACTTAATGAGCAAACTACAAACTCAACTTTATGAAAGACATGGTTTTCTACCTCTCCTTGAATTTGTGATCTAAAAGAATCTCCCATTACCAGACCAAGCCCATCAGGAGCAGGCCAGCTCTGTGAACGAGATGTGCCTCCAGGCCTAGCTCAGGGCTGGCCCAGCAGAGAATGGACTTGCCAGGCAACTGTGGAAGAACACTTAGGAACCGAATGAGCACATATCATGGTATCTTTCTTTACTTGCAATGTGAGAAAGAGCATCTGGGACAAGAATGTAAAAAATACCCTAACCTTCCCAAATGCATGATGAAGTTCCTCCTACATTTCAAACTTGATCACAAGTCACTGAGGAGAGGACACAGAAAGGGGCCTTGGAAGAAAGAGCCCTTTTAGAAAACAGTGTAGCACAGAGAAGGCAAACAGTGAATCTGTGTCATCTTACTACACTGATGGACAGTGACTGAATTGGGGTATGAATGGGGACTTGATAATATGGGTAAATGTAGTAACCACATTGTTTTTTCATGTGAAACCTTCATCAGAGTGTATTATCAGTAATACCTTAATATAAAAAAAAAAGAAAAAGCCCTTTTAGTCAGGGAACCATAACTCTTTGCTATTGGTGTTTTGTAATACAACAAGGATTTCTACTTATTACTTTGGCAAACTATCAAATACAAAATTTAAGATTTCAGGAGACAGAAACTCATATTTCAATATATTAAGTATTTGGTGACGTCAATGAAATCTATGCAAGACCAACGGATTCTTTCATGAGACTGAGTTTTTCAGATGCAACAAAAAGTACTTGTCAGTACTTTAACAAGAACCAGATGTGTGTCAGATCTAAGTTATCACTTCATCACATCAGCATATTACCCACAATTAACATGTCTTTTGGAAGTGAAAAAATAAGTAATGGTAGTCAATTAAATGTGCAAATTGAGCCAGTATTACATATTCAGAGCAATATAATCAAAAGCCAGTTAAAAAAAAAAAAGAAAAGAAAATGCCATGTTCTCTGAAAAGTCATTCATGATTTACATGAAAACAAGTCACCTTTCCTAGCTGCAAGCTTGTAGTTGCAGGTAGTATTCTCTACTCAAAGTGGAACACCTACAGAAATGCAAAACCAAGAAAGATCAAGACTAACTGCAACCTAGTTCTACAATATTCCTTGTCAAGTGAATATCATGCTTTAATTTTGCCCTCCAAGAAAATTTATCTGCAGTCAGTCATAAAAACAGCTCATCCAAAGGCTATTTTGCTGTAAAATCACCACTGACCCAATGTATCAAAGATACGTAAAATCTCAAGCACAATGAAAATACACCTAAATTCCAAATGTCTAAGTTGTGCCTTACCTTTTCAGTTTCCAGACAAACGGATTTAACTTAGCATTGTTCATTTCTTATCTTTCCCCTACATAAACACAACTGATATGATAGGAAAATGTTTATGTGACTTACAATTTTTTCTGATCCATAGATCTTCTCCAGCTGCTCAGCAACGTCCCTTGTTCCATCTGGGCTTCCATCATCTATGATTATAATTTCATAGTTGAGTCCACTAAAATAAAAAAATTCAAATTTGTATTGTTTGAAGACAGTATTCTTAAATTAAAAAATAATTTTAAAATTACTAATTCCTCACTAGCGTTAAGTGGAAAATTATTGCCATATTCATCATTAAGGAAAATCTCAATTATCAAATGAAATGTCCAATATTTAATACTTCACCTCCAAACTCAGCACGTTGCTAGCAAATGCTATTATAAAGTCCTGAGATGTTAAAAAATTCTCACAGAAAACATACTCTTTGGTTAAAAAAATACATATATATACTATATTGTATGTACTATTATGTATGTATTGTAGAGTATCATGAAAATTTTGTTTACCTACTTTGGAAATGGAACTATGGGACCTTAATATCAAATCTTAGTTATATGAAATATTTCAAAAGGACATTTAAAGATATCTCAAATTGACTCAGTAGTTGTAATTATTCTTTTTAACTTAATCCAATATAAATATAACCTGGAATGTTTTAATTTCACCCTTAAGAAAACACCCCACGTTAGAAAGATGACATAATCTTTTACACCACTATCTGAAATAGTTGTACCCATTATACCACACTATTAAATAAAAAGCAGGACAGAATTACAAAAGATCTCAAATGTGTTTCAAAATAACATACTTTTATTTCTCATGCCATAGTTTCTATTCTAAAAACAAGCCAACACAATACTAAGATGTACTGTGATAACTATCATGTCTCCCCCAGCCCCCTTTAAAGACATTCTTTTAACTTTACCAAGAAACTTAGGGGGAAAGAAAAGGAGGCACTGCAAACCCCATAACACAACAGTTTCCTCTTGGTCCTGCTTTAAGAAACACATTCCACTGTTAAAAGCTTTAAAAGGTCAACTCCAGCAAAACTGCAAGAAAGCAAAAGTCAGCTTATCTATTCTCTAAGAGTAGATAAAAACTCCGTTTCTTTGGTGCCTAAAATTTGGGTATGTGCTTTACAAAGCCAAATACTAAGATGTTGATTCTTGCTGTTGTGCTGAAAGATATACTTCAGAAACAAATGAAGTCATTCATAAGCAAAATTAGTCGCCACTTCACCTGAGAGCGAGATAGCTTAAAGGAATCAAGCTGAGCTGGCTTTAGGTAACCTGACTTCATCTGAAAAGTTGTTTCCTTCATTAAACTTCATTTTTGATTAAAGAATATCCACCCAGAAAATATTAAAAGACAAACTGCACTACATAAAAAATTTAAATAGGGCAAAAAATATTGTATGATCAAAGGATAAACAGGAACAAGATCAGCTTTGTGACAGTTGCCCTAATTTGGAAAGGGTTTGTAGAAATCAAAATAAAAAGGTAACTAAATTTTTAAAAAGCAAAAATATGAAAAACAATTTGAGGAGCCACCTATGTTAAAATAGTTACTTCATTCAAAGAAACACAATCAAAACCAACGTTTTTCACCAGCTAGCACTTCCAACCATGGAAGTTTAAAGGTCAGCCTGGCTCTTGGTGAGGAAACAAGCACTTTCTGTAGAATGCTGCAATCCCTAAACGGGTAGTTTTTTCTGAGAGCAATTTGGCAAGAACTGCCCCCCTTTAAGCACATCTTCATCCACCCAGGAATTCCACTGCGAAGACTTTATATATCTCCAGTGTACTAGACTTTATATATCTCCAGTGTACTAGTAAAAGTATGTGTGCTTGCTGCAACGTTCGTCTAACAAAAGAACACTCACTATGCGTCAAGCAATTTTCTAAACGCTGGAAAATGTGGTGTGAGTCCCCATTCTCATTTGTAAAGCAAAATCAAAACAGAAAAACAAAAAACTTCGTTAGTAATGTGTTCACCGATGTGACCCAGTTAAGATAAATCATAATGCAGCCATATGGGATATTACCTAATTTTCAAAATAAATTACTAAGTTTATACGTGCTAATATGGGAAGATCGTCAAAGCTTATACAAGACGACTCCATTGGTGTAACCGTAAAACAAATTACCTCGTACCGAAACCAGGATTTTAAGTTTTTAAGAAGTTGTGTAACACTTTCAAATTCACTCCAAAACTCCCCGATCTCTAATAACCACGTCAAACATCTACCAGTGATCAGCGAAGTTGCCCTTCTGTTCTCTCTAGAAAGGATTTCCAGCTCCCCGCAAAAAGCTCCCTAACCAGGAGGCTAAACCTCATGCTTACATAAGCATTCAGCACGGGGGCGGGAGTGCGCGTACTTAAGCCTCCCGGCTCCTGCCACAGATCCTGAACCACCCAGAGTCGGAGTGAGGTCAGCCTTTCGGCCTCTCCCCCAAGTAAAAGGGTGACGAGCCCTTCTAAGAAAAAGGCGGGGGTGGCGGGAAGGGAGCGTTTAATACAGGAGTGTTTCACAAAACTCAAGGGCAGGAGTGAGAACCCGAGACACGGGAAGAACCCCAGATGTATCCACCTCTGCTTTTCTCGCAGGGTGGCCTTCGCCCCAAGGCTTCCCTCATAAGCGCAGAGATCCGGCAGGGCCGCCTCGCGCAGCCAAGTGCTGACACCCAGGCCGGGGAAGCCAGCTCATCACGTTCCTCGGGGAGGGCTCCGGGCGCGCTACCTCTCGGAGAAGCTTTTCACCAGCAGCCACACGATAAGCGGTAGGTTCTCGCGCTCGTTGTAGGTGGGCAAAAGCACTGAATACTTGTCATGCCGCGGGCGCCTCTCCAGCTCCCGCCGAGACCTAGGAGAAGGACCACTCGCTCCCTTTGAAGCCATGGCGGAATTGCGCGGACGCCGGAAACGGAACAACGTAGACAATGCGCGAGAAGGGGACGGATTGGACTGTACCAAATTCAGAAAAAGAGAGACTGGTTGCACTCGAGTTCTCCTAGGACCCGCTATATGGTTCCATTGGAAATATTCAGGACTTGTGAATCTTTAAAGTTGAATCAGATTAGTTGCTCCAGGACATACATGTCTTTATCACCTTTTCCAAAGTAACAAAGTTTTTTAGTTTATTCCAGTAGCTAGGCGACTGGAAAACGGAAACGGAATTGCCTTGCAAGACAACTTCCGGAAGGGGCCGCCATGGCTGCCAAGGAGGAGGTTCTCGCTTTGAGGGCTGAAGTTGCGCAGCGTGAGGCGGAGCTGAGTTTCCTGAAGCAGAGGCTGGCGGCGGCTCTCTTAGCGGAGCCGGAGCCAGAGCGGCTGGTTCCGGTGTCGCCCCTACCACCGAAGGCCGCCTTGTCCCGAGATGAAATTCTGCGGTATAGCCGGCAGCTAGTGCTGCCTGAGCTAGGCGTGCACGGTCAGCTGCGCCTGGCGACCGCGTCCGTGCTAGTCGTGGGCTGCGGTGGCCTCGGATGCCCACTGGCTCAGTACCTGGCAGCGGCCGGTGTAGGCCGCCTTGGCCTTGTGGACTACGACGTAGTGGAAATGAGCAACTTGGCCCGCCAAGTACTGCATGGGGAGGCTTTGGCTGGCCAGGCCAAAGTCTTTTCGGCCGTCGCCTCGCTGCGCCGCCTCAATTCCGCGGTGGAGTGCGTGCCCTACGCTCAGGCGCTTACGCCAGCCACCGCGCTAGACCTAGTCCGCCGCTTTGACGTGGTGGCCGACTGCTCTGACAACGTGCCCACTCGCTACCTGGTTAACGACGCCTGTGTGCTAGCTGGCCGGCCACTCGTGTCGGCCAGCGCTCTGCGCTTCGAGGGCCAAATCACAGTCTACCACTATGATGGCGGGCCTTGCTATCGCTGCGTATTCCCCCAACCACCTCCAGCGGAGACTGTAACCAACTGCGCGGATGGCGGGGTACTCGGTGTCGTAACTGGGGTGTTGGGTTGCTTGCAGGCGCTAGAAGTGTTGAAGATTGCTGCAGGTTTGGGCCCCTCTTACAGTGGGAGCCTGTTGCTCTTTGATGCTCTCAGAGGACATTTCCGCTGTATTCAGCTGCGGAGCCGCAGGCCGGACTGTGCTGCTTGCGGGGAGCGACCCACTGTAACTGAGCTTCAAGACTATGAAGCCTTTTGTGGCTCCTCAGCCACGGATAAGTGCCGCTCCCTGCAGTTGCTGAGCCCAGAGGAGCGAGTTTCTGTCACCGACTATAAGCAACTTCTGGATTCTGGGTCGCCTCACCTGTTGCTGGATGTCAGGCCTCAAGTGGAAGTGGACATATGTCGTTTGCCTCATGCCCTACACATCCCTTTGAAACATTTGGAACGTAAGGATGCGGAGAGCCTGAAACTTTTAGGAGAAGCAATCCGGGAAGGGAAGCAGGGTGCTCAGGAAGCGACGGCTCTCCCAATTTATGTGATTTGCAAACTGGGCAATGATTCACAGAAAGCCGTGAAGATCCTGCAGTCCTTGACAGCAGTCCAAGAATTAGACTCTTTAGCTGTTCAGGATGTTGTGGGGGGCCTCATGGCCTGGGCTGCCAAAATCGATGGAACATTTCCACAGTACTGAGGTGGCTGGTAGAGTCTGACCTTGGAAAGATGTGGATTGCCAAGCTACCCTAACAATACATTTATTTGCGTTTTTTCTGTATTGTACGAATCAGCCTGGGATTCTCCAATATGTGTGAATGCAAGGACTCATTTTTACAAGGGGCTTTTTAAATTGTAACATGGGGTGACTTAGTTGTGTTTTGACAGCTGTCCACGTTTTCAGCGTTTGGAGGGTGTCTTGAACATGTGAGATAAAACATGACAAGATTTTGTGTTGAACTGCAGGTCATTTGCCTGTCCTTTTTTTCACCTCCTCCAATCAAACACTTCTTTAAATTGTCCATTTTAACGCTTAGAAAGGTGTAATGCACTTAATCTTACTGAACTGATCACAGGTGATATACTTAGTGTCTGTTTATTGTTTACAAAGATATTCTTTGGGTATTATTCCTACTTCAGACAATAGAACACATCACGCAGAAAAGTGTTTAAAGTCATCTAAATTATCTGTGAAATGATCGTTTTATTAAATATTTTTAGTTAATATCAAAGTGAGATATTTGTAGTTTAGCAAGATAAAGGAAACCACATTTGTAGTCTGTTGCTTATAAATTGCTGGTTTTTTCTTAAAGTTAGCTTCAGTGGATGGTCCACCTTATGATATACACACACAACATTTTCTAAACTGTAAACTGTGGTTTGGCTTGCTTTGGAATCTTCAAATCCAGGTCCCAAGTTTCTGCTCTCCCCTGAACTTTATCCAGTCTGTTAACTTTTTACTTTTCTGTAAGGCCAGATGCCAAATACAGTATTGAATGACAGTGGAATAGTGAATATTCTTATCTCCTTCATAATCTCAGATGAAAAACTGACTTTTTAACCAATATCAATTGTTACTACTTTACTGTAGGTACCCTTTATCAGAGTGGAGAAATTTCTGTTTATAGTTTGCTAAGAGTTTTCATTGGATTTATCAAATGCTTTTTCTGCGTTATTGGTTATGAGCTTTTTTCCTCTTACAGTGAGTCAACATTGGTGACCTAAGAAGTTACGGAAATAAATGACTGAGACATGGCGAGGAGAACAAATATGGCTGGCTTGTGTCTCAGCTTCTTGCTCCTGGGACAAAAGCTGATTCTGATACATAACAGGAAACAGTGGACAGATATAGGAACTATTTCGTATTATGAAGACTGATGGCCTAAATTTAGGCAGCTTTGGTAGTTTATGCAAACAGGCAAACAAGCTGATTTTGGTTGATTAAATGGAAGGCTTATTAAAGCAGTATGAGATGCTTTTGAGAATTTCGGGGACAGATGGGAAGCTATCCTTCCAGGAACAAAGCCCCAAACCATGCACAGAACTGACCTGAGAACACTCTCGGTGCTGTGTGGCACCATCTAGTGCTGGAGGAAACTGCCAGCACAGCCTCATGGATCTCACTTGACCTGGCCCCACTTCTCAAAAAGCCCAACACTTCAGCCGCAGCTCAGGGCAGAAGGCAGTCACTTAACTTTCCTGTTCACTGTGTCAGTCTTACTAGGGTGTGTCTGGTAGAGCCTAGTTACATGCCTACATCCTATCTGCAAGAGTGGCTGGGAATTTGAGTTCTGACATCCTGAACTCATAATCCGGGATTTTTCTCAAATAAGTGAAAGGTTTTACAAAAGATGGGCTGTTAAGAATGTGACAGGTATACATTACAGGATCCATATCATTTTATTTAAAATTCTGTTTTCTTGGGATTGTGGCTAGGCATTTACATTTAGTTGGGATTTGAACTTGATTTTTTTTGTTTTCATTTAACAAACATCAAGTGTACCACTTAACTGTTCTAAGCTCAAGATAAAGATGAACAAGAAATTTCCCATTGTTAAGGAATATATATTTAAATGGGGGGGGGGAGAACAAATAAGTAGTTAGTGTTAAGTGCCATAAAATAAATGAAACTGAAGGGGTGGGGAACAAGGAGTTATTTCAGATAGATAAATTTGGGTAAACCTTCAGAAAAGGGTTGAAAAGAAACCCATGCCTGAATGGTGAGCAGGAGCTAATTAGATCTGGAAGAACATCTCCCACTGGGAGAGAAACAAGTGAAAAGACCCTGAAGCAGTTACAATTGTAATGTTCAAGACTGCAGAGGGAAATTGGATGGTGAACTGCTGGGGAGAGTAGAACAAGGTGAAGGTTAGGGAGATAGGGAATATGTCATGTAGGTTATAGATCATAATAGGAGTTTTTATTCTAAGTAGAATAAGAGCTTTTACTGAGCACTTACTATGTGACTTGGGCTTTGAACTCAGATGGCCTGGCTGATAAGCCTGTGGCCTAAGCATGTTAAACTGATTCTCAGAACTTTGTTACTGTTACATATTTTCACTTTTGAAAAATAACCCATACCCTGATCATTACAGGATGGAAAGAGCCAGTAAGTATTTCAGATGCAGCAGGAATGTATTCTGATGCACTTGGTTTGCAGACTTCTCTCTAGGGGAGGAACCCCAGAGTGAAATCCCTGGGAGCCCACTGACACCAGTGTGTTACCTAGGTAATGTCCAGTTAAGAAGCCACTTTGGTCTAGGAAAGTAAAGTCTCAATGTGAAGAGTCAAAGCTAGTAAATGGAAGGGCTTAGTAAAGAGGGGGGTCAAAAAAGGAGCAGTAAGTCTTCAAGTGTTCCCATGGGAGAGGAGGGATTTTCTTTTTCCTCCAAGTTTGCTTATTTTTTTTTTTAAATATACAGTAATTTATTATCAACTACTTTCTTTTCTTTTTATATTAAAGCAAGGGCATTGTATTGGTTTTTTTTTTAATTTTTTCAATATTTTATTATGAAAATTTTCAGACAAAGCAGTAGAAAAAAATTTCACAGTGAGTATTCACCTGCCCATGGCATTTTTTTTATAGCTAATTTTTTTTATTATCATTAATTTACAATTACATGTGCAATATTACGATTATTAAACTACCCCTTCATCAGGTCCCCCCCACCAACCCCATTACAGTCACTGTCCATCAGCGTAGTGAGATGCTATAGAATCACTACTTGTCTTCTCTGAGTTGTACTGCCCTCCCGTGCCCCCCCAACATTACATTTGCTAATCGTAATGCCCCTTTTTCCCTCTTATCCCTCCCTTCCCGCCCATTTTCCCCAGTCCCTTTCCCTTTGGTAACTATTAGTCCGTTCTTGGGTTCTGTGAGTCTGCTGCTGTTTTGTTCCTTCAGTTTTTTTCTTTGTTCTTATACTCCACATATGAGTGAAATCATTTGATACTTGTCTTTTTCGGCTTGGCTTATTTCACTGAGCATAATACCCTCTAGCTCCATCCATGTTGTTGCAAATGGTAGGATTTGTTTTCTTCTTATGGCTGAATAATATTCCATTGTGTATATGTACCACATCTTCTTTACCCATTCATCTACTGATGGACACTTAGGTTGCTTCCATTTCTTGGCTATTGTAAATAGTGCTGCAATAAACATAGGGGTGCATCTGTCTTTTTCAAACTGGGCTGCTGCATTCTTAGGGTAAATTCCTAGGAGTGGAATTCCTGGGTCAAATGGTATTTCTATTTTGAGTTTTTTGAGGAACCTCCATACTGCTTTCCACAATGGTTGAACTAATTTGCATTCCCACCAGCAGTGTAGGAGGGTTCCCTTTTCTCCACATCCTCGCCAACATTTGTTGTTGTTTGTGTTTTGGATGTTGGCCATCCTCACTGGTGTGAGGTGATATCTCATTGTGGTTTTAATCTGCATTTCTCTGATGATTAGCGATGTGGAGCATCTTTTCATGTGCCTGTTGGCCATCTGAATTTCTTCTTTGGAGAAGTGTCTATTCATGTCCTCTGCCCACTTCTTAATTAGATTATTTGCTTTCTGTTTGTTAAGGTGCATGAGTTCTTTATATATTTTGGATGTCAACCCTTTATCAGATACGTTTTTTATGAATATATTCTCCCATACTGTAGGATGTCTTTTTGTTCTACTGATGGTGTCCTTTGCTGTACAGAAGCTTTTCAGCTTGATATAGTCCCACTTGTTCATTTTTGCTTTTGTTTCCCTTGCCCGGGGAGATATGTTCATGAAGAAGTTGCTCATGTTTATGTCCAAGAGATTTTTGCCTATGTTTTTTTCTAAGAGTTTTATGGTTTCATGACTTACATTCAGGTCTTTGATCCACCTTGAGTTTACCTTTGTGTATGGGGCTAGACAGTAGTCCAGTTTCATTCTCTTACATGTAGCTGTCCAGTTTTTCCAACACCAGCTGCTGAAGAGGCTGTCATCTCCCCATTGTATATCCAAGGCACTTTATCAAATATTAATTGACTGTATATGTTTGGGTTAATGTTTGGATTTTCTATTCTGTTCCACTGGTCTGTGGGTCTGTTTTTGTGCCAATACCAAATTGTCTTGATTACTGTGGCTTTGTAGTAGAGCTTGAAGTCAGGGAGTGTAATTCCCCTGTTTGATTCCTCCTTCTCAGGATTGCTTTGGCTATTCGGGGTCTTTTGTGGTTCCATATGAATTTTAGAATTATTTGTTCCAGTTCATTGAAGAAAGCTGTTGGTAGTTTGATAGGGATTGCATTGAATCTGTAGATTGCTTTAGGTAGTATAGCCATTTTGACAATATTGATTCTTCCTAGCCAAGAGCATGGGATGCTTTTCCATTTGTTAGTGTCCTCTTTAATTTCTCTTAGGAGTATCTTGTAGTTTTCAGAGTACAGGTCTTTCACTTCCTTCGTTAGGTTTATTCCTAGGTATTTTATTCTTTTTGATGCAATTGTGAATGGAATTGTTTTTCTGATTTCTCTTTCTGTTAGTTCATCATTAGTGTATAGGAAAGCAACAGATTTCTGTGTGTTAATTTTGTATCCTGCAACTTTGCTGAATTCAGATATTAGTTCTAGTAGTTTTGGAATGGAATCTTTAGGGTTTTTTATGTACAGTATCATGTCATCTGCAAATAGTGACAGTTTGACTTCTTCTTTACCAATCTGGATGCCTTGTATGTCTTTGTTTTGTCTGATTGGTGTGGCTAGGACCTCCAGTACTATGTTGAATAACAGTGGAGAGAGTGGACATCCCTGTCTTGTTCCCGATCTTAGATGAAAACTTTCAGCGTCTCGCCGTTAAGTATGATGTTAGCTGTGGGTTTGTCATATATAGCCTTTATGATGTTGAGGTACTTGCCATCTATACCCATTTTGTTGAGAGTTTTAATCAGGAATGGATGCTGAATTTTGTCAAATGCTTTTTCAGCATCTATGGAGATGATCATGTGGTTTTTGTTCTTCTTTTTTGTTGATGTGGTGGATGATGTTGATGGATTTTCGAATGTTGTACCATCCTTGCATCCCTGGGATGAATCCCACTTGATCATGGTGTATGATCCTCTTGATGTATTTTTTGAATTCGGTTTGCTAATATTTTGTTGAGTATTTTTGCATCTACGTTCATCAGGATATTGGTCTGTAATTTTCTTTTTTGGTGAGGTCTTTGCCCGGTTTTGGTATTAGAGTGATGCTGGCTTCATAGAATGAGTTTGGAAGTATTCCCTCCTCTTCTATTTTTGGAAAACTTTAAGGAGAATGGGTGTTATTTCTTCTCTATATGTCTGGTAGAATTCAGAGGTGAATCCATCAGGCCCAGGGGTTTTGTTCTTGGGTAGTTTTTTGATTACCAATTCGATTTAGTCACTGGTGATTGGTCTGTTTAGTTTTTCTGTTTCTTGCTTGGTCAGTCTTGGAAGGTTGTATTTTTCTAAGAAGTTGTCCATTTCTTCTAGGTTTTCCAGCTTGTTAGCATATAGATTCTCATAATATTCTCGTATAATTCTTTGTATTTCTGTGGGGTCTGTCGTGATTTTCCTTTCTCATTTCTGATTCTGTTTATGTGTGTAGATTCTCT
>JAVSCE010011202.1:0-88574 GCA_032199065.1 Smutsia gigantea
TTTAATCATGAATGGATGCTGAATTTTGTCAAATGCTTTCAGCATCTATGGAGATGATCATGTGGTTTTTGTTCTTCTTTTTGTTGATGTGGTGGATGATGTTGATGGATTTTCGAATGTTGTACCATCCTTGCATCCCTGGGATGAATCCCACTTGATCATGGTGTATGATCCTCTTGATGTGTTTTTGAATTTGGTTTGCTAATATTTTGTTGAGTATTTTTGCATCTACGTTCATCAGGGATATTGGTCTGTAATTTTCTTTTTGGTGAGGTCTTTGCCCGGTTTTGGTATTAGAGTGATGCTGGCTTCATAGAATGAGTTTGGAAGTATTCCCTCCTCTTCTATTTTTGGAAAACTTTAAGGAGAATAGGTGGTATTTCTTCTCTATATGTCTGGTAGAATTCAGAGGTGAATCCATCAGGCCCAGGGGTTTTGTTCTTGGGTAGTTTTTTGATTACCAATTCGATTTCGTCACTGGTGACTGGTCTGTTTAGTTTTCCTGTTTCTTGCTTGGTCAGTCTTGGAAGGTTGTATTTTTCTAAGAAGTTGTCCATTTCTTCTATGTTTTCCAGCTTGTTAGCATATAGATTCTCATAATATTCTCTTATGATTCTTTGTATTTCTGTGGGGTCTGTCGTGATTTTTCCTTTCTCATTTCTGATTGTGTTTATGTGTGTAGATTCTCTTTTTCTCTTAATGAGTCTGGCTAGGGGTTTATCTATTTTGTTTATTTTTTCAAAGAACCAGCTCTTGGTTTTATTGATTTTTTCTATTGTTTTATTCTTCTCAATTTTATTTATTTCTTCTCTAATCTTTATTATGTCCCTCCTTCTGGTGACTTTGGGCCTCATTTGTTCTTCTTTTTCCAATTTCAGTAATTGTGTCTTTAGACTATTCATTTGGGAATGTTCTTCCTTCTTTAAATAGGCCTGGATTGCAATATACTTTCCTCTTAGAACTGCCTTTGCTGCGTCCCACAGAAGTTGTGGCTTTGTGTTGTTGTTGTCATTAGTCTCCATATATTCTTTGATTTCTGTTTTGATTTGGTCGTTAACCCATTGATTAATTAGGAGAGTGTTGTTAAGTCTCCATGTATTTGTGAGCCTTTTTGATTTCTTTCTAAAATTTATTTCTAGTTTTATACCTTGGTGATCTGAGAAGTTGGTTGGTAGGATTTCAATATTTTTGAAATTACTGAGGTTCTTTTTGTGGCCTAGTATGTGGTCTATTCTGGAAAATGTTCCATGTGCACTTGAGAAGAATGTGTATCCTGTTGCTTTTGGGTGTAGAGTTCTGTAGATGTCTGTTAGGTCCATCTGTTCTAGTGTGTTGTTCAGTGCCTCTGTGTCTTTACTTATTTTCTGTCTGGTTGATCTGTCCTCTGGAGTGAGTGGTGTGTTGAAGTCTCCTAAGATGAATGCATTGCTGTCTATTTCCTCCTTTAATTCTGTTAGTATTTGTCTCACATATGCTGGCGCTCCTGTGTTGGGTGCATATATATTTATAATGGTTATATCTTCTTGTTGGACTGACCCCTTTATCATTATGTAATGTCCTTCTTTATCTTTTGCTACTTTCTTCGTTTTGAAGTCTATTTTGTCTGATACAAGTACTGCAACACCTGCTTTTTTCTCTTTGTTGTTTGCATGAAATATCTTTTTCCATCCCTTCACTTTTAGTCTGTGTATATCTTTGGATTTGAGGTGAGTTTCTTGTAGGCAGCATATAGATGGGTCTTGCTTTTTTATCCATTCTGTTACTCTGTGTCTTTTGATTGGTGCATTCAGTCCATTTACATTTAGGGTGATTATTGATAGGTATGTACTTATTGCCATTGCTGGCTTTAGATTCGTGGTTACCAAGGGTTCAAGGGTTGCTTCTTTACTATCTAACAATGTAACTTAACTTTCTTGTTGAGTTATTGTAAACACAGTCTGATGTTTCTTTCTTTCTCTCCCTTCTTATTCCTCCTCCTCCATTCTTTCTATAATAGGTGTTTTATTCTTTGCCTTTAGTTGGCATTTGGATGGTCTGCTTTCTTTGCTATGATTTTTTTTTCTCTGGTGACATCTTTTTAGCCTTAGGTGTGCTTCCCTCTAGAGCAGTCCATTTAAGATATCCTGTAGTGGTGGTTTATGAGACGCAAATTCTCTTAACTTTCGTTTATCTGGAAATTGTTTAATCCCTCCATCATATTTAAATGATAATCGTGCTGGATACAATATTCTTGGTTCGAGGCCCTTCTGTTTCATAACGTTAAATATATCATGCCATTCTCTTCTGGCCTGTAAGGTTTCTGTTGAGAAGTCTGATGATAGTCTGATGGGTTTTCCTTTGTAGGTGATCTTTTTTCTCTCTCTAGCTGCCTTTAATACCCTGTCTTTATCTTTGATCTTTGCCATCCTAATTATTATGTGTCTTGGTGTTGTCTTCCTTGGGTCCCTTGTGTTGGGAGATCTATGAGCTTCGGTGGACTGCGAGACTACTTCCTTCCCCAGCGAGGGAAAGTTTTCAGCAATTATTTCTTCAAAGACACTTTCTATCCCTTTTTCTCTCTCTTCTTCCTCTGGTACTCCTATAATGCGAATATTGTTCCGTTTGGATTGGTCACACAGTTCTCTTAATATTCTTTCATTCCTAGAAATCCTTTTATCTCTCTCTGCCTCAGCTGCTCTGTACTCCTGTTCTCTGTTTTCTATTCCATTAACAGTCTCTCGCATCTCATCCATTCTGCTGTTAAGCCCGTCGATCGCTTGTCTGATTTCTGTATTGTCTTTCCTCAGTTCCCTCACTTCCTCCCTCAGCTCTTGCACATTTCTCTGTAGGTCCATCAGCATGGTTATGACTTTTATTCTGAATTCTTTTTCAGGGAGGCTGTGCATTTCCATCCCTTCAGACTCCCTCTCTGGGGTTGTCTGGTTGATTTTGGTCTGAACCATATTCCTCTGTCTTTTCATGACTGTATAATTTGGTCACTGATAGTTGCCACGTATGTCAGCTGGGCTCTTTAAGACTTTAAAAAGAGAAGAAAAAAAAAAGAAAGAGAAAAAAGAAAAAAAAGAAAGAAAAGAAAAAACAAAAACAAAACAAAAAACAAAACAAAACAAAAAAAAAAAAAATGCCCACCGTACGTAGATTCTGTGGGAATGCTCTAGGTGGCGCTATTGCCCCACTATTCAACAGCTGTGACTGTGCCGCTCCGCAGGGCCCTTTATCGCTCTGGCAGGGGTGGGAACGAATAGGAGGCTGCTGATCTCAGTGAGAAGTGTTAAGTATGGCTACGCTTCCTCAGTCGCCAGCTAAGGCGTCTGAAACTCCCCAGGACTCCCAGCCTGCTGGGCTGAGTGTGCTGGGGCGATCCGGCTCCTCCGCTGGGCTCCTGTCTCTTTAAGACCGCTGAAGAAAGCGCGCGCTTTTTTTTTTCCTTCCCGGGAGCCGGCTGCAAGCACCCTGGCGCGTTCCCCGCTCAGATCCTGCCCCTCTGTCTCTCCAATCTCCGCTGCACTGCGCGATGTGGGTCAGCGCTCCCCGCGCAGATCCCCGGGGCTGGCTACTTCGCGGGGTGCACTTCCACTCCCTCCCGGCTCTGAATCCTCTCCTCCCGCCGGTGCGCTGGGGTGGGGGAGGGCTCGGGTCCCGCCAGGTCGCGGCTCCGTATCTTACCCGCCTCTTGGGGTGCCGAGTCCTCTCGGGTGTAGCTGCACGCTGTGCGCTTTCCTGTGTATTCTCGTCTCTCTTTTAGGAATAGATGTATTTTCTGTGTTTTCGTAGATAAATATAGTGTTGGGAGGAGATTTCTGCCGCCCTGCTCACACCGCCATCTTCCCGGAAGTCCTGTATAGCTTTTGTATGTCAATTTTTACTCAAAAAGTTTAAAAAATTAAAAAAAGATACAAACAAATCTTTGAAAGAGAAAAGAAAGAAAAAGAAAAGTTGACTTTTGCAAATGAAAAAGCAAGAAACAATATTTTACCTTTAAGTTACATAAGTTTCATTATAAATGAAATTATTCATCTTCAGCTTATTCACCTTAATATAATCAGGAGAAAAATGTGTTCAAAGTCAGTCAATTTCAGAATAAAATTTCCATGAGGAGAATAAAGGCAAAGTATTACTGAATCTCAGACAAGTCTGTATTTATTAAGTATACATTCTCAAACACGGTTTTCATCCAATTTGGCCAGAGCTTCTGGGAAGTCGTTTGGTGACAGATGTCTGTACTTGAAAAGCTAATGAAAAAGTGGCAACAGAACTGCTTTTACAAATCTGCTAAAATGATAGAGACACACAGAAGAAAGGAACCAATTATTTACTTTCTCTACACATTAAAGTACCAATCTAGAGAAAATAACAAGTTGTGTGGCTGTTAATATTCTTCATCTATGTTTTCCAGGCATGATTTATTCTCCCTATTTCCTTTCAACGAGGTGAATTGCTTTTTCAATGAAGGGTCATTAGATAACACTTGCACTGGTTATCATAAAATATAAATCTAATGATTAGAACTAATGTGCCAGCTGAATACAGTCTATGTAAGCAGGCATTATTAGCTGCAAAGAAAAAAATGACCTGAATGTCTATATGCTTTCTATGTTATCTGTAGTATCAAGAGAATCTGCTTGAAATGCAAAACAGATTCCTTTAGTAGAGTTTGGTTTGGGATTTAGAGGAGAGAGAAGGTTTGCTCTCTCACTTCCCAGAAGGTGCACTGGCTGGAAGGATACTTACCCTGGAGGACAAATGAATTAAAGTCCATCAGCTCTAACCAGGAGCTGATTGGCTTGGGGCACGATGACGTGATTTTGAGATTGATTTTACGACGACAGTTTTCTTAAGAGAAGGGAGCGAGTTACACTAATTTTTCTTCTCTTCATCCACGCACGTACTTACACAATCTTTGTCATTCAGGTATGTTTATATTTACATAAATTAATATAAAATCCCTGTATACCTCACTTAATACAGTGAGTGTGCAATAACTAATTGCTATTTTCATTCTTACACATAGGAATGGGAAAGGAATAAGTTTTGTTTGAATTATTAGTATGATCGTTTTTATTGGGACAATCATTATATCATGTAGCTTTCAGTGGTGGACAGCTTTTTAAAATTTACAGCAACTTAGCTTTTGATCCTCTGAGTGTGGAGAATTTGTTGCTTTCAGAATATTGGTAGAGAGAGAAAAAAATACTCATCATGACCTCAGCCTCCCCCACAGCTGACATCGGCTCAGTGGCTTGTAAACAAGCAGCTCTCTTTCTCAGCTAGCGAGGTAGTGGTGGATCATGAAAGATGACGTCTATGAAATGGAAGTGTCTAGGGCTTGAAGGGCTATTCTTTAACATACCAGTTCTGCCTTGCTCTCCGTGATTGATTCAAAACTTGGTCTTTTGTCTTTCCAATAATTCTTTTAATGAACCAATTTCCTTCCTTTTCACATAGAGCCAGTTTCTGTTATTCGAATAAAAAACCTGTTCATTCCAAACTGCTTACTTCATTTTACGGTGACTTCCCTGTCTTTGGAATTTGCGGAGAAAATAATCTTCATGGATTCCTATGTTTGATCATAAGATGCTTGATTAAAGGAGCCCTTTGCTATTTATTCTTTGTATCGTGTATTTAGCAAAATGCCATTTAACATGGATGATCCTCCAGACTGTACTTTCCTGTAATGATTTATATAACACAAAATATTTCCTATGATTATTCATCTGTCTCAGATCCCCAGTTGCCACTCCCCGGCTGCTTCTTTCTTCCTGTCTTTGCTTGGGAAGGAAACAACCAGCCGAGGGAGGGTCTATCCCAAACTGCCTTTCTGGACCTCAGCAGAGAGCACTCGCTAATGAGGCACGTGCCTCTTTCTTGCTGAGCCTGCGGATGTTTGGCCAGTCGTCAGAGCACCACTCCGGGAAGTCAATACCGATTGAGGCTGGCGCACTTTGTTGCAGACACTTGTGTTAGCTCACTCGCCACTCACTTCATTGCTTCTCAGGCTTATTTCCTTAAACACTAGAGGCTGGCAACCCATAAACTGCATTTTGCAAACATCCTTTTAACTAGAATGACAGCTTGGGACTAGGGTTCTGCCAAGCAGATGCACCTGCATGAAACACGGATGAGGAAGTAAACCCCATGGGGCTGCTGTCGCATGTGGGTCTCCTGGGGCAGCTGTGGAAGAGTTTCCAGTTCCTATTGTAGTGCCCATAGCAATGTTTTTCCATTTTAATGACCTCACAGTGGTACTGGGCATTTTTCCTGAATATGTTGTCCTTCATGCATATCTCCTGGAAATGTAGTGCCCAGGCTTAAAAGTCAACCGGACAGTTCTGTCTTGTGACTTCCACCAACCAGTCCCTGAATGAATAAACCAGCTAAGTTAGTTTCAATGGTCTGCGACTAAGAACCATGACCTACACAAAGGTGAAACGTACTTATTTTCTCTGCCCGTTAGTAGTGTGCTTATGAGTAACAGCAATGCCAAGAAATGGTGGTTTCAACGCAGGCTTATTTTTCATATGGTGCTCAGTCAGGGATAGCAAGGAACTAGCTCAGCATGTTTTTTCTTTTAAACTTTGTTGTTACAAGATGACCTCTGCCTCCCCATTTTGTCTGCACACTAGGTCAGAGGGAAGGGGTGTTTCACAGCTTTTCTCACATTCTTTAATTTGAGAAAGGATGTCATAGCCAGGGACGATTGCTGACACTCGTTGGCTGGAACGGTGGTACTTGCCCTCCCTAAAAGCAAGGAGGCTGGGATGTCATTACCTTGTTTTTATAGTAGAGGCAGGCAAGCAAGTGGAGATAAGAGCTGTGTCGAGGGAGACGCCCCGCAGTGTCTGCCACACCGTCATTGCCTGGCTTCTGCTGTCGCCTGGGGCTCCTCTGACGAGCTCCTGCTACAGTGTATTCATGTATTGAGATGCAATATTTAGTTATCAACTAGATGAACTCTGATTATGTTAAACATATCAAAAGGTCCACTTGTTCAAAAATAAATTCCCTAAAAGCTTGTCATCTGAGTTTTCTACTTTTACAGCCTCCTATTTGGATTAAAATACTTGCCACCCAGAGACTATACGCTAGACTGCATGCATATGTATTATTCAGTGATGGTAACTCAAAAACCCACCACCACTTGCTATCTCACTACTACAGGCAAGATTCTTAAATGTGCGGGTTTATCTTCATGCAGATAAAGCAGAAGAGGAGCTTTGCCTGTGGAAAAGAGGCCTGGATGGGCTACTGGGAGGCATTTGGATTCCAGGAGCTGTAAAGTGAACTAAGAGGGAAACAATTACAATCAAGCCTCCTCTCAACTGCACCTTGAAATGTGCCAGTTTTAATTAAAAGTACATATTAAATGATTCTTTCCTATATGTTAGGAGTTTTAGGAGGGCAAATTCATAGTATTCCTCTCTTCTCTGTTTGAGGTTGAAACAAACCAAGAAATAGACAGATGGAAATCACAAATATCAATTATTTACACATAAGCATCTCCATATTCCATGCTTACTTTTTTGTCCACGTAGGCTTGTGATCCTTGGCCCTTGAATTCCACTTATTAAATTACCCAGCCCCCACAGTGAGATATCATCTCACACCAGTGAGGATGGCTGCCATCCAAAAGACAAACAACAAATGTTGGCAAGGATGTGGAGAAAGGGGAACCCTCCTACACTGCTGGTGGGAATGTAAATTAGTACAACCATTGTGGAAAGCAATATGGAGATTCCTCAGAAAACTCAAAATAGAAATACCATTTGACCCAGGAATTCCACTCCTAGGAATTACCCTAAGAATACAGCAGCCCAGTTTGAAAAAGACATATGCACCCCTATGTTTATTGCAGCACGATTTACAATAGCCAAGAAATGGAAGCAACCTAAGTGTCCATCAGTAGATGAATGGATAAAGAAGAGGTAGTACATATACACAATGGAATATTATTTAGCCATAAGAAGAAAACAAATCCTACCACTTGCAACAACATGGATGGAGCTGGAAGATATTATGCTCAGTGAAATAAGCCAGGCAGAAAAAGAAAAGTATCAGATGATTTCACTCATCTGTGGAGTTTAAGAACAAAGAAAAAACTGAAGGAACAAAACAGCAGCAGACTCACAGAACCCAAGAATGGACTAATAGTTACCAAAGGGAAAGGGACTGGGGAGGTTGGGTGGGAAGGGAGGGATAAGGGGGAAAAGGGGCTATTACAATTAGCACATATAATGTAGTGGGGTTGGGGGTGGGGTGCGGGGATACGGGGAAGGCAGTATAACACAGAGAAGACAAGTAGTGATTCTATAACATCCTACTACGCTGATGGACAGTGACTGCAGTGGGGTATGTGGTGGGGACTTGATAATAGGGGGAGTCTAGTAACCGTAACGTTGCTCATGTAATTGTATATTAATAATAGCAAAATAAAAAAAAATTACCCAGCCGTGGTGCAGCTGGACAACCCCAAACTTCACATACACACACGAGGGGCAATACCTTTTATTGCACGCAGACGGAACTGAGGAGGAGTGAGTGGGCCAAGCGACACATGACCAGTTCATCACCCCACTTGCCATTAGATACGTCATTCTGGTGACCTCGGGCTTGTGGATGAGGTGCGTAGATGAGAGCCCAGGAGTGTTGCTCTGGCAGAAGGCCTCTGTCAGCCATGTGAAGGCTGGGAATAGGTGCTCTCAGGTCATGGTTCTCTGGAGTTAAACCAGAGAGCTAGGAGAGACAGGGACAAAGCAATTCCAGACAGTGAGACTATCACTGTTAGGATTTCATCACCCTAAATTATTTTTAATAGGATAATGATCATTCACAGTATGCTGGTTGTATTGTGCCCTTCCTTTAATACTTACAGGAAGAACATTTTTTAAAGACAAAACTATACTACACTTCTCTGTATCTTCATGCTTCCACAAAATTTTCATTGTATATGTGAAACAAAATTTAAAAAACAATATAAAAAATTTGGCCTGTATATACCTCTCCAGCCTTGACTTTCTTTGCTCTGAATTTATTTTATAGCATA
Source organism: Smutsia gigantea (assembly GCA_032199065.1). Lineage (NCBI taxonomy): Eukaryota > Metazoa > Chordata > Mammalia > Pholidota > Manidae > Smutsia > Smutsia gigantea. Next base: position 9,041 of record JAVSCE010011202.1, read on the forward strand.
GTAAAAACGAGATGTCCACAATGATTATAGCACATTTCATACTATTCTATGCCTCGGCACTGTGCTTTTGCTATTTCTTCTCCCTGAGATGTCTGTTCATGCCCCTTTTATTTAACATTAAATATCCTTTAAATCCCAGTTTAGGCACTACTTTATTCCATAAGAAATATTTTTCTGAATCTTCTGGATACCACAACTGACCATCTTGTGTGATTTCAAAATAGCAGTTTTCACAGTATTTGAAATTGTATGTCATATATTCATTACTCAACTGGAATACAAGTGCTTCAGGTCAAGAATTATTGTTTTTATTAGTTTTTGTGTCTTTATAACTTCGCACAGAGCTTGTTCTATAGTTGGCACTTAGTAAGTGATTTTTGAACTGTTGAACTAAGGAGGAGATAGACAGTGGAGTTTTAGGGCAGACAGGAGTTTCAGAGAAGGGCAAATCATGTATGAAGACACATTTAGTCAAAATATATTTTAGAAGTTTGGGGAATAGCATGCTTCTTTATATAGTAGATCTTTAACTTTTGAAATGGCACATTTGTTTCTAAAAATCTTAAAAGAGTGATTTTTGACATTTAAAAAGAAATATCATTGAATGATACAGACCTCTAAAATATTTTCCGAAAGAGTAATTTTTACAAAACAACATAATTTCAAGAAACTAATATAAATAATCAGAGTTCTTAGATAACTCTTTATACTTTTTCTTTTCATATTATGAGTATCATAGATATTTAGTAATTAAATTACAATACTCATCATTGTGATTCAGAATGCACCAATTATACATACTAACAAATTCAAACCCCAGCATAAAAAAGAATGGATGATATTTATATTCTGAGGTATATCCTAAGAAACGAAAATAGAGCAGAACAAACAACCTGGATATGTTTCATCCATGTTGATTATAACAGCACATTATCACGTCATTAACTTGTTTCTTAAGGAATACCTTTTGAATGAATATACTGTGTATTATAATTGGATAAACTGGTGTTAAAACCCAGTCTCTCAAATTGTATCTATTGATAAAACCTGATAGAGTATTGCTGGTCAATAAGAGGCTAGACTTGACTTTTTACTTCATACTTGTGAAGATGTTTTCCACACACATCTGATAAGATTGACATCTTTCAATTCATTTCTTCTGTCTGAAATCCATAGGGCAGCATTCCACTTTCATATAATCACACATACAGACAAAGTCAATCAATGGCTATCTTAATTATGGAGGACCAAAGTCCCACATCCTAAACCTTTTGTCTTTGTCTTAATATTCTTGAGTTCTGGCTTAATTCAGTATTCCAATACTATAATTCTGTGGTGTTTACTACTTAAAGATATAAATAAAAATGTAGACTTACAACCATGTGTGAAATTTCTACAGAAATTTTAAACTTCCTTAAAATATTCCAATTTATTAGAGAAATATTGATTTCAAATTTTATTTTCTTAAGATTTATAATTTACTAAGACCAAATCGGATGCTTTATTTATTCATATAAAATCAAAATGTAATCCCTTCCTCAATTAGCAATGTCAAAATAAATGATAAAAATGGTATCTGCCTACATAATCATTTCTAGAACTAATTATTTATTTTAATTCGTATTTATTTTTCCCAGTCATTCCTGCACAATCAATCATTCTCGGAACTGCTCAGTCCTAAAGAGCTCTGACAAGTTCTGCTCACAGAAGCGGCTTTGTTTTCCGAATTTAATTTTCTTCACTTCTTTTTTATTACTAAGAATATTTGCATAAAAATAATATCAAATTAAACAAGTTGCCAGCTTAATCTTAGTGGATTTTAAGCCCTCTTGAAATGATCAAAATCAACAAAATGTAAAATTACTTACATTTTCATTTAGGTATTGAAACACAAACACATCCAATTTTCTTCTAGTTGTACCTTTGTGAAAATACTGCTTGTTCTATTATACAATAAAGGAACTGTAAACCATTACCTCAAAACTACCCCAATGAACTTTTATTTCTTTTATTTTGCTATTATTAATATACAATTACATGAGTAACATTCTGGTTACTAGACTCATCCTGTTATTAAGTTCCCACCACATACCCCATTGCAGTCACTGCCCATCAGCGCAGAAGGATGTTATAGAATCACTACTTGTCTTCTCTGTGTTATACTGCCTTCCCCGTATACCCCCACCCTACCCCACCCCCGCTAAATTATGGGTGCTAATTGTAATAGCCCTTTTTCCCCCTTATCCCTCCCTTCCCACCCATCTTCCCCAGTCCCTTTCCCTTTGGTAACTGTTAGTCCATTCTTGGGTTCTCTGAGTCTGCTGCTGTTTTGTTCCTTCAGTTTTTTCTTTGTTCTTAAACTTCACAGATGAGTGAAATCATATGGTACTTGTCTTTCTCTGCCTGGCTTATTTCACTGAGCATAATACCCTCTAGCTCCATCCATGTTGTTGCAAGTGGTAGGATTTGTTTTCTTCTTATGGCTGAATAATATTCCATTGTGTATATGTACCACCTCTTCTTTATCCATTCATCTACTGATGGACACTTAGGTTGCTTCCATTTCTTGGCTATTGTAAATAGTGCTGCGATAAACATAGGGGTGCATCTGTCTTTTTCAAACTGGGCTGCTGCATTCTTAGGGTAAATTCCTAAGAGTGGAATTCCTGGGTCAAATGGTATTTCTATTTTTGGAGTTTTGAGGAACCTCCATACTGCTTTCCACAATGGTTGTACTAATTTATACTCCCACCAGCAGTGTAGGAGGGTTCCCTTTTCTCCACATCCTCGCCAACATTTCTTGTTGTTTGTCTTTTGGATGGTGGCCATCCTAACTGGTGTGAGGTGATATCTCATTGTGGTTTTAATTTGCATTTCTCTGATGACTAGTGATGTGGACCATCTCTTCATGTGCATGTTGGCCATCTGAAATTCCTCTTTGGAGAAGTGTCTGTTCAGCTCCTCTGCCCATTTTTCAATTAGTTTATTTGCTTTTTGTTTGTTGAGGTGCATGAGCTCTTTATATAATTTGGATGTCAACCCCTTAGCGGATATGTCATTTATGAATATATTCTCCCGTACTGTAGGATGTCTTTTTGTTCTACTGATGGTATCCCTTGCTGTACAGAAGCTTTGTAGTTTGTTATAGCCCCATTCATTCATTTTTGCTTTTGTTTCTGTTGCCTGGGGAGACATGTTCATGAAGAAGTTGCTCATGTTTATGTCCAAGAGATTTTTGCCTATATTTTTTTTCTAAGAGTTTTATGGTTTCATGACTTACATTCAGGTCTTTGATCCATTTTGAGTTTACTTTGGTGTATGGGGTTAGACAGTAATCCATTTTCATTCTCTTACATGTAGCTGTCCAGTTGTGCCAACACCAGCTGTTGAAGAGGCTGTCATTTCCCCTTTGTATGTCCAAGGCTCCTTTATCATATATTAATTGACTATATGTGCTTGGGTTTATATCTGGCTGTCTATTTTGTTCCACTGGTCTGTGGGTCTGTCCTTGTGCCAGTACCAAATTGTCTTGATTACTGTAGCTGTGTAGTAGAGCTTGAAGTCAGGGAGAGTAATCCCCCCTCCTTTATTCTTCCTTCTCAGGAGTGCTTTGGCTATTCGGGGTCTTTTGTGGTTCCATATGAATTTTAGAACATTTTCTCTAGTTCATTGAAGAATGTTGTTGGTAATTTGATAGGGATTGCATTGAATCTGTAGATTGTTTTAGGCAGGATGGCCATTTTGACAATATTAATTTGTCCTAGCCAAGAACATGGGATGAATTTCCATTTATTAGTGTCTTCTTTAATTTTTCTTAAGAGTGTCCTGTAGTTTTCAGGGTGTAGGTCTTTCACATCCTTGATTAGGTTAATTCTTAGGTATTTTATTCTTGTTGATACAATTGTGAATGCAATTGTTTTCCTGATTTCTTGTTCTGCTAGTTCATTGTTAGTGGAAAGCAACAGATTTCTGTGCATTTTGTATCCTGCAACTTTGTTGAATTCAGATATTAGATCTAATAGTTTTGGAGTGGATTCTTTAGGGTTTTTTATGTACAATATCATGTCATCTGCAAACAAGGACAGTTTAAGTTCTTCCTTGCCTATCTGGATGCCTTTTTTCTTCATGTTGTCTGATTGCCGTGGCTAGGACCTCCAGTATTATGTTGAATAAAAGTGGGAGAGTGGGCATCCTTGTCTTGTTCCCGATCTTAAAGGAAAAGCTTTCAGCTTCTCACTGTTAAATATAATGTTGGCTGTGGGCTTGTCATATATGTCCTTTATTATGTTAAGGTACTTGCCCCCTATTCCCCTTCTGTTGAGAGTTTTTATCATGAATGGATGTTGAATTTTGTCAAATGCTTTTTCAGCATCTATGGAGATGATCATGTGTTTTTTGTCCTTTTAATTGATGTAGTGGATGATGTTGATGGATTTTCGAATGTTGTACCATCCTTGCATCCTGGGATGAATCCTACTTGATCATGATGGATGATCTTTTTGATGTATTTTTGAATTTAGTTTGCTAATATTTTGAGTATTTTTGCATCTATGTTCATCAAGGGTATTGGTCTGTAATTTTTTGGGGGTGTCTTTGCCTGGTTTTGGTATTAGAGTGTTGTTGGTCTCGTAGAATGAGTACTCTCACCTCTTCTACTTTTTGGAAACTTTAATGAGGATGGGTATTATGTCTTCACTAAATGATTAAATTCAGCAGTGAAACCATCTGGTCCAGGCCTTTTGTTCTTAGGTAGTTTTTTGTTTACCAATTCAGTTTCTTTGCTGGTACCCCAATGAACTTTTAAGTTAGTCTCTTCAATTGCAAATCAGAAGTACTTGATATCATAAAGCTTAAAATGAACTTCTAGCAGAGTTAGGCCACTCTATCGCTCTGAGAATCCCTATGCAAAATCATTTTCAGATTAAGTTAAGCATTGAAAAGAGACTAGTCACCTGAAAATATACTATAAATGTAACCAATGTGATTTTTACAAAGAATTACAAGATAATTTTAACCAAGAAAATTTGCAGTTCCTCTATGCATTTCACCATACCAATTATCCAGGCTACTGCCGACTTAACATGCTGGGAACCTATTTTTCTCAGTTTGCTTTCAAGGTAGACTTTTACTTTTGAAAGTTTTACTTTTTCCTCTCTTACCATCATTATTACTAAAATAGATATCAATATTTTAGCCACAGTGACCAAATGCTTAACTTTAGGATTTTTAATGGGGAAATGAAACTCTAGTTACAGTATATTTTCCAGTTTCTAATTCCAATTTCATCTAACACATTTTCCCCTTTGCCATCACTGTTTTGGTTATCTAAGCCTAGATTTTGCAACATCCTTTCTGTTGCTCTTAAAACTTCCAATTTCTCTCCCTTCCAATAGACTCTGCACAATATTTATTAAATTGTCCTATTAAAAAATTGTTTTGTTACTCTAACCAAAATCCACAAAAATCCCACTTCCTGCCATATCAATTGTAAAACAATCTCCCTGATTTAGAGCTCTTATCATAATACAGCTCAATGCAGCCTCATTCATAGGGTCAGCAAAATCAATGTTGAAAAAATTAATAAATGAATTAAATTATTCAACAGCATTGCCTTTGCTTGGAGTCTTCCATATTCCCTTCCATCTGTTAGTACTTTCCCTGCTAACACAAAAGTCTCATCTAGGTGTGCTACTCACCCCTTAATTTTTAAAACACATATGTATTTTTCTTTTTTTAATTTTAATTTTTTAATGGGTTAAAGTGTGCATACTGTTACACAACCTTTTTCTCATTTGAAACATCACGAATATATTTCCATGTCAATACATACTCATCAATACAATTTAAAAATACAAAATAGAATTCTACTAAATGGAAAAACCATAATTTATTTACTAACCCATTATTGCTAGTGTTTTTTTTTCCTTACTGACAGGAGCTTTTCTAATAGCTCATTGTAAATGATCATCCAGCCAATGCTTTTTTATGGATTTAACATTTACATAAATGTCACCTTATAGTTTGTTACTGTGTTTAGTGTATGTCACAATGCTGGATAAGAAGTAGCTTGTGGGGAACATCAGGCAGTTCCTATTTATACAACATTTTGCTAACCTATTTTTTCCTTATCTTTTCAGTGTCTTCATTAATTAAATAATAAAATGCAAAATAAGATCAAAGTACAAAAGGATGTGACAGTCCCCTAAAGACCTAGCTCTATATAAATTTAGCACTTTACTTGAGGGGTTAGATTATTAAACCATTGGCGCTTCTCTGTGTTGTTATGTGTAATATCCTTTTCAGTAATTTAGTATTTGTAGTATGTTTGCTATTAGTTGGACAAAGAAGTAATCCCAATTGTATTTTTTTTATAATTTATTTTGGTATCATTAATCTACAATTACATGTGCAATATTATGGTTATTAAACTACCCCTTCATCAGGTCTCCCCCACCAACCCCGTTACAGTCACTGTCCATCAGCATAGTGAGAAGCTATAGAGTCACTACTTGTCTTCTCTGAGTTGTACTGCCCTCCCCGTGCCCCCCCAACATTACATCTGCTAATTGTAATGCCCCTTTTTCCTTCTTATTCCTCCCTTCCCACCCATTTTCCCCAGTCCCTTTCCCTTTGGTAACTATTAGTCCGTTCTTAGGTTCTATGAGTCTGCTGCTGTTTTGTTCCTTCAGTTTTTTTGTTTGTTCTTATACTCTACATATGAGTGAAATCATTTGATACTTGTCTTTTTCGGCTTGGCTTATTTCACTGAGCATAATACCCTCTAGCTCAATCCATGTTGTTGCAAATGGTAGGATTTGTTTTCTTCTTATGGCTGAGTAGTATTCCATTGTGTATATGTACCACTTCTTCTTTATCCATTCATCTACTGATGGACACTTAGGTTGCTTCCATTTCTTGGCTATTGTAAATAGTGCTGTGATAAACATAGGGGTGCATATATCTTTTTCAAACTGGGCTGCAGCATTCTTAGGGTAAATTCCTAGGAGTGGAATTCCTGGGTCAAATGGTATTTCTATTTTGAGTGTTTTGAGGAACCTCCATACTGATTTCCACAATTGTTGAACTAATTTGCAGTCCCACCAGCAGTGTAGGAGGGTTCCCTTTTCTCCACATCCTCGCCAACATTTGTTGTTGTTTGCGTTTTGGATGTTGGCCATCCTCACTGGTGTGAGGTGATATCTCATTGTGGTTTTAATCTGTATTTCTCTGATGATTAGGGATGTGGAGAATCTTTTCATGTGCCTGTTGGCCATCTGAATTTCTTCTTTAGAGAAGTGTCTATTCATGTCCTCTGCCTATTTCTTAATTGGATTATTTGCTTTTTGTTTGTTGAGGTGCATGAGTTCTCTATATATTTTGGATGTCAACCCTTTATCAAATATGTCATTTATGAATATATTCTCCAATACTGCAGGATGTGTTTTTGTTCTACTGATGGTGTCCTTTGCTGTACAGAAGCTTTTCAGCTTGATATAGTCCCACTTGTTCATTTTTGCTTTTGTTTCCCTTGCCTGGGGAGATATGTTCATGAAGAAGTCGCTCATGTTTATGTCCAAGAGATTTTGCCTAATGTTCTTTTCTAAGAGTTTTATGGTTTCATGACATACATTCAGGTCTTTGATACACCTTGAGTTCACCTTTGTGTATGGGGCTAGACAGTAGTCCAGTTTCATTCTCTTACATGTAGCTGTCCGGTTTTTCCAACACCAGCTGCTGAAGAGTCTGTCATCTCCCCATTGTATATCCAAGGCTCTTTTATCAAATATTAATTGACTTTATATGTTTGGGTTAATGTTTGGATTTTCTATTCTGTTCCACTGGTCTGTGGGTCTGCTTTTGTACCAATACCAAATTGTCTTGATTACTGTGGCTTTGTAGTAGACCTTGAAGTCAGGGAGCGTAATTCCCCGTTTTATTCCTCCTTTTCAGGATTGCTTTGGCTATTTGGGGTCTTTTGTGGTTCCATATGAATTTTAGAATTATTTGTTCCAGTTCATTGAAGAAAGCTGTTGGTAGTTTCATAGGGATTGCATTGAATCTGTAGATTGCTTTAGGTAGTATAGCCATTTTGACAATATTTATTTTTCCTAGCCAAGAGCATGGGATGCATTTCCATTTGTTAGTGTCCTCTTTAATTTCTCTTAGGAGTGTCTTGTAGTTTTCAGAGTATAGGTCTTACACTTCCTTCATCAGGTTTATTCCTAGGAATTTTATTCTTTTTGATGCAATTGTGAATGGAATTGTTTTTCTAATTTCTCTTTATGTTAGTTCATCATTACTGTATACGAAAACAACAGATTTCTGTGTGTTAATTTTGTATCCTGCAACTTTGCTGAATTCAGATATTAGTTCTACTAGTTTTGAAATGGAGTCTTTAGGGGTTTTCATGTACAGTATCATGTCATCTGCAAATAGTGACAATTTGACTTCTTCTTTACCAATCTGGATGCCTTGTATGTCTTTGTTTTGTCTGATTGCCGTGGCTAGGACCTCCAGTATTATGTTGAATAACAGTGGAGAGAGTGGGCATCCCTGTCTTGTTCCCGATCTTAGATGAAAAGGTTTCAGCTTCTCGCCATTAAGTATGATGTTAGCTGTGGGTTTGTCATATATGGCCTTTATGATGTTGGGGTACTTGCCGTCTATACCCATTTTGTTGAGAGTTTTAATCATGAATACATGATGAATTTTGTCAAATGCTTTTTCAGCATGTATGGAGATGATCATGTGGTTTTTGTTCTTCTTTTTGTTGATGTGGTGGATGGTGTTGATGGATTTTCGAATGTTGTACCATCCTTGCATCCCTGGGATGAATCCCACTTGATCATGATGTATGATCCTCTTGATGTATTTTTGAATTCGGTTTGCTAATATTTTGTTGAGTATTTTAGCATCTACGTTCATCAGGGATATTGGTCTGTAGTTTTCTTTTTTAGTGAGGTCTTTGCCAGGTTTTGGTATTAGAGTGATGCTGGCTTCATAGAATGAGTTTGGAAGTATTCCCTCCTCTACTATTTTTTGGAAAACTTTAAGGAGAATCGGTGTTATTTCTTCTCTATATGTGTGGTAGAATTCAGAGGTGAATCCATCAGGCCCAGGGGTTTTGTTCTTGGGTAGTTTTTTGATTACCAATTCGATTTCGTCACTGGTGATTGGTCTGTTTAGTTTTCTGTTTCTTGCTTGGTCAGTCTTGGAAGGTTGTATTTTTCTAAGAAGTTGTCCATTTCTTCTATGTTTTCCAGCTTGTTAGCATATAGATTCTCATAATATTCTCTTATAATTCTTTGTATTTCTGTGGGGCACATATGTATTTTTCATATTCATTTTTCAAGGTCAAGCATATTATCACAAAGTTGTCTTGATCCTGAAAATATCTTCCATTTCTTATCACTTTATTTATTCCTCTTTCAGCAATTATTTCTACAAATATCTCTAGCTTCAGAGGCAAACCCTGCCTTCCCAGTCTTTCCATGTTTGCTAATACATAACTGACATGTAAAATTGTATATTTTCAAGGTGTATATTGTGGATGTTTGTCATAATGAGGTTATCTAACACATCCTCCACTTCACAGAATTGTCATCTTGTCGTGGTGGTAGTGGCGAGGACACTGAGGCTGTACTCTCAGCAACTTCCAAGTGTACAGGATTGTAAACTATAGACACCATGCTATATCAGAATCCCCAGACCTTGTTAATCTTATGGCTTGAGAATTTGTACCATTTGACCAATGTCTCCCCATTTCCCTCACTTGTCGGTCCCTGGCAGCCACCCTTCTCACTCTCTGGTTTTGGGAGTTCAATGTGTTTAGATTTCATATATAAGTGAGATAACACAATATTCGTTTTCCCCTATCTGACTTATTTAAGTTAGTATAATGACCTTAAGGTACATCTGTGTTATCACCAATGGTAGGATTGACTTCTTTTTTTATAGCTGAATAATTGAATAATGCTAACAATAATAATATCCCTGAATTTACATATTATATATATACATGTATGTATACATATGTATCACATTTTCTTTATCCATTCATCGTTTGACAGACACTTACGTTGCACTTAGGCTGTTTTATGTCTTGGCTATTGTGAATAATGCTGTAATGAATTTTGAAGATACCTCTTCAAACTACCAGTTTCATTTCCTACTGATAAATGAGATTGCTGGGTCATATGGTAGTTCTATTTTAAGTTTTTGAAGAACCTATATATTCTTTTCCAAAGTGGTTGTACCAACTTACATTCTTACCAACCGTGTGCTAGGATTACCTTATGCCACATCCTATCCAGCACTTGTTATCTCTTGTCTCTTTGATAGTGGCCATTCTAACAGCTGGGAGGTGATAGCTCATTGTAGTTTTGATTTGTGTTTCCCTGATTATTAGTGGTGTTGAGCATTTTTTCATGAATCTATTGGCTATTGGTATGTACTCTTTGGAAAGATGTCTATCCAAGTCCTTTGCCTGTCCTGAGGATTTACATAATCAACTGAATGTATATGTTTATGTTAATGTGTTCTTGTGCAAATTACCCTATTTTAGGGGTTGGTTTAGGCAACCATAAACCAGCTGAATGAAACTGATGCTAAATAGTTAAATATCAGAGTATTAAAAATGTTGATATATAACCTTAGTACTAGAATACCCTTGGTCATATACACAAATGACTTTTAAAAAGTAATTTAGATACTTGATTTATTGTTGAAGATAATAAGGCTAACTCTATTCTTTTTTTGAAAAATCCTGGTCAAATTTCTGATAAAGCCTGGAGCATCATAGAAGGACAGAAAGCAAGGAAATGATAAAAGGGGAAGAAAACCCAAATGGTGCTGAAGGGATGTATGAATGAGTCATAGGATCCAACTGAAAGAGCTCCCAATGGTCAAAGCTGGATAAATTTTTTTTTGAAGTATTGTTGCTATACAATCTTTTTTCTTTTTTTGGTATCATTAATATGCAATTACATGAGCAACACTGTGGTAACTAGAATCCTCCCATTATCAAGTCCCCACCACATACCCCATTACAATCACTGTCCATCAGCAGAGTAAGATGCTATAGAGTCACTACTTGTCTTCTCTGTGTCATACTGCCTTCCCTGGCCCCCCCCCTACATTATGTGTGCTAATTGTAATGCCCCTTATTCCCCTTCTCCCCTCCTTCTCACCCACCCCTCCACCTCCACCCCCAGTTCCTTTCCATTTGGTAACTGTTAGACCATTCTTGAGTTCTGTAAGTCTGATGCTGTTTTGTTCCTTCAGTTTTTGCTTTGTTCTTATACTCCACAGACGAGTGAAATCATTTAGTACTTGTCTTTCTCTGCATGGCTTATTTCACTGAGGATAATACCCTCCAGCTCCACCCATGTTGCAAATGGTAAGATTTGTTTTATTCTTATGGCTGAATAATATTCCATTGTATATATGTACCACCTCTTCTTTATCCATTCATCTACTGATGGACACTTAGGTTGCTTCCATTTCTTGACTATTGTAAATCGTGCTGCAATAAACATAGGGGTGCATATGTCTTTTTCAAACTGGGCTGCTGCATTCTTAGGGTAAATTCCTAGGAGTGGAATTCCTGGGTCAAATGGTATTTCTATTTTGAGTTTCTTGAGGAACCTCCATACTGCTTTCCACAGTGGTTGAACTAATTTGCATTTCCACCAGCAGTGTAGGAGGGTTCCCTTATCTCCACATCCTCGCCAACATTTGTTGTTCCTAGACTTTTCTATGTTGGCCTTCCTAACTGGTGTGAAGTGATATCTCATTGTGGTTTTAATTTGCATTTCCCTGATAATTAGCAATGTGGAGCATCTTTTCATGCTCCTGTTGGCCATCTGAGTTTCTTCTTTGGAGAAGTGTCTGTTCACATCCTCCGCCCATTTTTTAATAGGTTTATTTGCCTTTTGGGTGTTAAGGCATGTGAGTTCTTTATATATTTTGGATGTTAACCCCTTGTCAGATATGTCATTGCAAATATATTCTCCCATAGTGTAGGATGCTTTTTTGATCTACTGATGGTGCCTTTTGCTATACAGAAGCTTTTTAGCATGATGTAGTCCCATTTGTTCATTTTTGTTTGTTTGTTTCCCTTGCCCGAGGAGATGTGTTCAGGAAAAAGTTGGTCATATTGGGATAATTTTTTTTGAAAGAAAGTATATGGACATAAGACAAAGGTTAAGCAACATATGGTGGAAAGAGCATCAGGCTTGTCATCAGGCCATCTAGTCAGGCCTTACTTCTGCCATGTTGTAGTGTAAGTGCCCTACCTCTCAAAGCCTAACCTTTATAGAGATTGTCATAAGAAGCAGCCTTTTTCCCATTGCTCTGGTTCCCATAAAAAGAATATTTTCCCCTAAATGCCCCAGCCTCTTGCTCTGCTTTTACTCCTCAGCAGTGGAATGAGTTTCCTTGATGAATGGTGATATTCATTCATAATTCTTGTCTGAATGAGGATGACCTAGAAATGGTTCTAAATGGAAGATAATTGGCATCTTATCCTTTCTTTTCTACTGTAGATCAGTGTGGGGCAGCTGAGTGATAGCTGACGCATTTGTGGTTTGGGCAAAATGTTCCCTTGGCATTCACTATTCTATCTTCTTTATGAAGCCTTTGTTAAAATAACCACCAGCTCACTCTACATAAGCTTCAGATTCTGCCTTCCTAGTTCTGGGGAAATAAGTTCTCCCAATCTTATAAGCTCTGTACAAAGGTGGTGTGAACAAAGTGGTGTGCAATTTGATTGTTCTACATCCAGCCAGGGAGTGGGTAGTCCCATTTGGGCTGCACATTATGTCCTCCATGCTAGTTTTATAGGCATGTAAGATGTTTTAATTTACCTTCTCTCTTTGACTTAGTGTCCATGTTGGTCCATCACTGAAATGAGAAAAGGGATGTCTTATTTCCTGAGACCCTAGAACCAGCTTCAGCATTTCATAAAGCCAAATAAGATCATTTATACTGTGCTAGCTTGAAAATAATAAATCATCATATAAATATAACATCATAGTAAAATAGAAGCTTTTGAAACTAATAGCCATATGTATTCTACATCTATGTAAAAAATATTGAGTTATTACAACTTGTGATACTATCCAAGATAATGAAATTCTCAACTTGTTTAAAGTTGATAGCCAGCTTGCTTAACTTTATCAAATGGACTCTTACATATTCCTAATTGGCAATTATTTTCCTCTCTTTTTGCCCAGTGCATGTTCAATATAAAACTATGCTTTTAATTAACTTCTCCTCAGTAAATAGGTATTCAGATGCACATTTTCTGCTTCAGAACCACAATTAAAGCTGTAGGGTTAGTTTTTGCGACGTTATTCTAATTAAAATACTTTTAGCTGTATTTGGCATGCATTAAAATGTCAAGTAATTGACAGGCCATAAGTGAAAAATTGATCCAATTATCAAACCAGCTAGAACTATTTTTTCTTCTTTCAACTACTGAGATTTATTATGGCCATTAGAATTACAGATGTTTATGTGTTTGCTTTTAGTAATTGGAATTCATTTAACTTTGCCATGCCCTCGGTGTTGTTTCTGCTCTTCAGTGGAATAGACAATTCCTCAGTCTTTGAAATGCACATTTAGAAAAGGCCTCCCAAATCTCTCTTCACATGGAGTATATAATCATGGTTTCATTGGAGTTTAGGGAATAGATTTTTCTTTTCACGTCTCCAGATGGTACTTCTGGTAATTCATCACAGCAGAACACAGCTTGTCCTAAGATATAGCTTCTCTACATCTTATGTTTTAAATTAATAATATAAATCTTTAATGAATTAATTAAGAAATTCAAATAGAATAAAACAAAGAAAATATAACAAATGTTAACTTCTAATTGCAGCTATTTGGTTAGTTTCTCCTGTAATGTAATAACAATATTTAATCCTCTCAATGAAAGTCAGCCAAAAAACCTTCAAAATATCATTTCTGTATAGACTTAGAAAGTAATTTGGAACAATTATCAATAAAACAGAAAAGAGAAAATGAAGAGGATTCATAGTTATTCATTATTTATATTATTATTGGATCAGTACTGTGGTGTGAACAATATATATTATTCATCAAGAATCTTCATCAATAAATATTAATCATTTAAAAGTCATTTCAGAGTATAGGTTGTAGGCAGTAAGTTTATTTGTATCTGGGTTTAATAACTCTAACTAGAATAAATATCAAACTGACGTATTTGTTATGAATGCTGTAGCCATATTATTCCACTGACGGCATTTCACATAGCGTAAAGATGTATCTAAATAGATACATCAAAATCCTAAACAAGTCTTCCCTTACCCAAGACCTCATAGTAACATTTGTCTCTTAATGTAAATGCAAGTTCTCAGCTTAGTACTCAGAGCCCTTTATCACCACATCCTAGTCCCTCTACTCGTCCAATCACATTCCTGGGAATCCTGTTCAAGGCCACCTAACAACCCGAGCACACTTGGATCAACCCCACTTCTTTGCTTTTTCCTCTGCCCTTTTCTTATTCCCCAGTAGTCTTCACTCTACCTATCCAACAGCTCCCAGGAGACCAATCTCAAAATTTACTTTCACCAAGAACAAACCTTTATGTACCTGTCCCAAAAATACAATTTCTTATTTTAAATTCCACAGTAGTCTTAGAATATGTGCTTCACTGTAAGAAATACATTAATAGTTAATTTTCATTATTAGTGATAATGATATTCTCTAAAGTCACTGGAAACAGTGAATCATCGCCTCCTGATGAAATAAAGACCAAAGTTTCTAGAAACTTCTAGCCACAACTTTTTCCTTAACTGATCAGTAGAAAATCTTGTTTTATGCCTTTCTCCTTCGAGACATATTATTTAATACATATCGTTGATTCCTTAGTATCAAACTTATGGACACACGCCGCATACCTCACGACTGAATAAAACCTACAGTTGACACACCTATTTTCCTCCTGGAGCACATCACAGCCCGGGGGCTTAGGGACACCCGGCGGCACTCCAGCACTAGGCTTGGGGGCATTTTCAAAAAGTAAAATCACCAAGAAGCACAAAATAGTAAAAAAAAAAAAAAAAAAATGTAGTGCTAACTAGAGCATGAAAAGGACACATTTCACATTATGAAAGCTGAAACAAGATGTCAGAGCAATGCCTTATTCGACCTCAGCCAAGAATGTGTGCATTGGGAAACTCAATTTTTTTTGCTACATCGAGCATGTGCATATCTACACATGAAATGTCTGTAAAAAAAAAACCTTCAGTATCAATTTTGAGATTCCAAGTAAATTTCAGTGAGTGGGCAAGTTCACAATGACGGAATCCACAGATAATGAGGATCAACGGCATATTTCCTCATTGCTTTTCCCATTTTGTCTTGTCTTCACAATGACATCTTCCCCGCATACTGATCAACCAATTGTAAAACCTTTTAAGAATACTTGCTGAATGTGAAAATGAATTAAATCTTGCTTTGATGAAAATTATACTGTTAAGTCTGAATATTACTATTCAGATTAATTTAATTTGTAATTTCTGGCCATATTCTTGAAACATGGACTTAAAGGTATCCGAGTATAATTTATCTAGACTTTAGAATGTAAATATAAAGAAATAAGCCTAATTATATCAAGGGACAACTTTAGAGGTAAATATAATGACAGAAAAATATTATTTCAGTCTTGGTAAAATAGTATAGTTCTGAAATAGCTCTCAGGACAGAGGCTACAGACAAGGTACAGCGGTAAGGAGGCTGTTTCAGTGATCTGGATTTGAGATGATGGTGGGGGGCGGCGGGATGAGAGCAGCTTGCCATATAATACAGGTGCCACTGAAGAGAGAGATTTTTAAAAAGTTGACTTGAAACCTTTTCATAAGACAGTTGTTTCCAAATATCCATCACAAATGAAAATAATTTCTGTTCCAGTCTTTGTGTAGCAAATGATAGAATTTAAAGTAAGTAGGAGAAAAGATTATTCTGCAAATACAGAAAAATGAATGAACCAAGACCACAAAAGAGAATAACAAAAACGCTGATATTTATTACTGGTGAAAACCAGGATAATATTTAATAGATATGACTCCTATTTTTAATATTCAGAAAATTGAGGTTTCCCTAAAGGAAAATGAATCATATTCAAATGTTTTTTAAGCATCTTGCCAAATTCCTTGAATTTCTACTTAGCACTATGTCCTTGGGGATACAAATGGAACTAGCAGATGTTAGTAAAAAATGATTGTGGCTTAACAAGCTTCTCAAACAAAAAAAACCCACAAAGTTCCCAAATTCATACTAAATGCTTACTTGTGTGAAAAAAAAGATTGTGAATCACACATGCACCACCCTCTCATCTCTCTCTAAGCTGTAATGATCCTTCATAGACTACTAAACATTCAAAATCTGCCAGATTTAAAGAGAAAGTGTTTTTTGTCTTAATTTTTGCATTGTGTGGGATTTTTTTTTGGTCCCTGATAAAAGCCAATGGACAATTTCAATTTTTTTTTAAGTTCAATTATGCCACATCAAATTTGGCAATGAAACACTCTTGTTTTATGCACATGTTCACTGTTCACTAAGAGGATTCACTGATTGCTTTAGGTAGTGAATATAGAATACGATCTAATAACCCCAATGGAATAATCCCCAATCTCCTGTATTATGCTGATATTAGCAATAGCTGGTTTATTTTGGAACAGCTGAAAAAAATGATATTTTTCCAATTGCTTCTCTCTCCATTGGGAGGAGACATTGCTCTGCAGGAAGAGAGGAAAGCACTGTTACAGAGAAAGTTGTCTCAGTTTCTATTTTCATCTTTCATCAGGCCTTTTTGACTCCGAATCAAAATTCATTTTAGGAAACAGGTGATTCAATAATGTGTGCATTATTACTAACTCTGTTCTTAAGAACAACTCCACCAAGCAATTCCTTTGCAATGGAAGTTGACTCTGTGCCTAAAACAGTGCTTGGCACAATATTATACAGTTTCTTTTGGAAACTAAGAAAAACCACATTGAATTAGATGGTCTTTTGTTTTTTAGAATAACACAGTGAAATGTTCACTGGAAAACTGTAAGACAAATTGTCCGCTACCTATATGCAACTCTTTTTCAATTTTCAGATACTTTTTCACCTCTATAAATATTAAAACATTAAATATATTCTTCTCTAGATGAACTTTTTAAAAACCGATTTACTGTTTGGTTAACTGCAATGATTGTACTGAAAAATAGGAATCATTTGAGAATCAATCATATGTTTATTAATTGTGCAAAATCTGAAAGAACTAAATCTAGTTCGATGTCATGAAATACGACACGGTTAGAAAATGTGTATTGCATTTGATATGCTTACTAAGAAAATGATCTTCAGAAAAACTATTTATTATGGAAAACAGGATGCAAAGGAGCAGGCCATGATGCTTAAAGGAGGGACACTAAACAGAGCCAATACAGAGCAAAAGAGTTTAAATTGAACTTTAAATAAATTCATACAAATATTAAAATATTCAGATGAAGTTCTTTCAGGATTTTAAAAGCATAATAATTTGCCAAAGGGGTGGAATAATATTTGTTTAACTGGAGCAGAAACTAACAAAATCCATTCAGTGATGTGCCTTGCTGTTCTCAATGCCATTGTTTCAAGCAAACAATAAAAAATCCTTAGTTTTAAAATTCATCCATATTCTAATTTAATAACTGATAAAGATAACATTTATTCAGTGTCTATCATGTGCTACTTTATTAGGCTCTTTACATCCATTATCATCTTTAATTTTGTAAAGAATTTAATGAGGTAGGCATTATGATTTTTATTTTATAGTCTTGGGAGTTCTAGGTTCAAAGAGCACACATTTTAATAAAGATCCGTGAAGTTCTCAAATCTAGATTTATATCACTTCAAAGTCTGGATCTCACCACTTGAAAACATTCCAGCAATTAATAAATCCAGCTTTAGTTCTCAACCTCATATAAATTGACCTTTCAAAAGGGGGAATTTCATACACTTGATCACTCCCCTTGGACACATTTTCTTCACTTGGCTTCCAGACCACAACAGTCTCCTATTTTTATTCCCATCTTACCGATTTCCAGGAAGTTAAGGCTTTATCTGCTTTGTTCACTGCTAGATTCTTAGCATATGGAAAAGAGTGTAGAGTACATATGTGGTAACAAAAAATTGTTACCGAAATAAGAGAATTTTTAATTTCTAGAAAACAATGAAAGTATAATTAGTCCTTAAATATGTCAACATGATATAAAATATTAGTAAGCTCTGAAAAACATACAACTTTTATGCATGTATCTTTCTTTATAGAAAAGGTTATTTAAGAAACTGGTTTTAGATTTTAAACATTATTTAATGAATGTGCATAAAGATGATACTGACACAAAGCTATAGAGGCTTAATATACATTTTTCTCTGAAGGAAATATTCACTTACTCATAAATACCTACTGAAAACCTACTATTCCAGGTTCTATAGATGAGGCATGGGCCATCCTTGCTGAGGCCATTTTTGATTAGATATTCAATAAAGAAATTTATGAAGAGATTGTTTTCATATAGTTCAATCTCTGATGATAAATGATGATTAATCTGAAGAAAGACTTAAATAATATGAGACCAGACTCATATGAAGGTAACTGCATGGGGAGAACTGGGAACAAGTGTTCCAGGGAACATCATTTGAATGTCCTAATAGGATTTACTAATGGATATATTACAGGAGAAAAAGAGAGAGAAAGAGAGCAATGACAGCCTGAGCAACTCACAGTGAGTTTGGGGCTATGCAGTTAGAATGATGGTGAAAGCCCTAACTGAAATGGGACAGAGTGAGTGAGATGCAGTGTTGGGACAAGGCTTAGAATTTTAAAATGTGTTTGATTAAGTTAATTTTGAGAAGCTTAATAAGTATCTATTTGAATGGATGCATGTGGATAGATAGGGATAAAGAAATAAACATATACATTTGGGCATCAAAACCAAGATGATAGTGAAAGCCGCTTAACTGAAAGAGCAACACGAGAGCATTGAGACAAAGCATATGACAACAAGACAGCCAACGACTGAACGACGAGACAGGTGATGGTGAGAGGCCAAGCAGAAGACTGTAAAGGTGTGGCCACTAAGGGAAAAAAGCCAGGAAAATGTGGTATACCAGGAGACAAGGAAATATAGCACTCGATAAAGGATTAGATGGACAAAAACAACAACAAAAATCACAGTTCTGGTTTCCGGTTTGCCATGCGAAGAGCTTGGAAGCCATCATTCCCAGAGTCACGACAAGACAGCTGACCAAGCTGGAAGTCCTCTCAGATCCACCAGAGAACTGGGACCCGAGAGCGCAACGGAGGACTACTTACTTCAGTTCTTTTTATCCAGTTCCTCATGTAAATTTCAAACAAATATACAACGCTTACTAAAAGACAAAAAATAAAAGACATTTTAGAAGTAGTGTTTGAAGAAACAGATGAAGAACAGAATCAGATTCAGATATGGCAAATATGGCCTTAATGTCTGGCAGAACCAGACTCCTAATTATCCGAACAGGAATTTAAACTAGCTATAATTAATGTCCTAAAGGTTGTAATAAAAAACATTGATGATATATAAAAACAGATGGGTAATATAAGAAGAGAGATAGAAACTATAATAAAGAATGAAAAGGAAAATTTGAGAATAAAAAATACTGTAAAAGTAATGAAGAATGCTTTTGTTTGGTTCCCCAAGAGATTATCCACTAAAAAAATAGTCAGTGATTGAAGAAATGTCTAAAATGGAAATGCAAAAGGAAAAGTGATAAAAGAGATGGAACAGAGTATCCAAAAACTATGGGAAAAATTATAAAAGGTGTGACATGTGTACAATGAGAATTAGAGAAGAGAAAATAGTACAGAGATGTTTCAAGTAATCATGATAAAAAATTTTCTGAAGTTAATGTCATACACCGTATCACAGATCTCAGAATCTCTGAAAACACCAAGAAAGATGAATTCTAAAATATCTACACATAGGCCAATAATATTCAAATTGCAGAAAAATCACAAAGAAAAAGTCTTGAAAGAGTCTCACTATGAAAAAAGAAATGCCTACCCATAGAGGGGCAAAGACAAGAATTATTAGGCTTGGAAGAAATAAGAGAATTACAAAGTGTTGGGGAAAAAATATCAACATAGTGGTCTGAGTCCAGAAAAGTCACCCTTCAATATACAGGAAAATTACTTTATTAGACAAACAAAAAATAGAGAATTTATCACCAATATAACTGCCTTGCAAAAAAGTTAAAAATTCTTCAGAGTGAAGAAAAATGATATAGATAAAATTTAGATGTAATTGAAGATAGAAAAAGGGCTAGAGAAGGAATAAATGAAGTTAAAAAACTTTTATTTTTTATCTTAACTGACCTAACAAATAAAACAGTTTCTTAAAATAATTATAGCAACAATGTATTTAATGGTTATAGCTTATAGATGAATGAAATGAAGGACAGATGACAGAAGAGCAGAAAAGGAGGAATTGGGAATATTCTGCGATAAACTACTTGTACTACCCACAAAATGGTACAGTGTTTTTTGAAAGAGACTTGAATTAGTGTAAATGTTTTCTGTGAACTAAAGGATAACCACTAAAAATGTAAAAAAAATAATGTGTAACTGATACAAGAGGAGAGAGAATAGGAAAATATTAGAAAAAAATACCAGGGATAAAGAGAGGCATTACACAATGATAAAGGTTAATTCCCAAGAAGACATCACAATCCATAATGCATGCTTGCCAAACAATAAACTATCAGAAATACATAAGTCAAACAGTAATAGAACTTCAAAGAAAAATAAATGAATCCACTGTTATACAATAGTTCTCTATCAGTAATTGATAGAAAATAAAGACATATTTTAACTGATGTCATTAATCAGCTGGATCTAATAGACATTTATTTAATAATTCACCTAATAAAAACAGAATACAATGTTCTCAAGCTCATACAAAGCCTTCACCAAGAAAGGTGATATTCTGAGCCAAAAAAACCTTAACAACTTTAAAAGAAAAGAGATAATTTAAAAGAATAGGAATAAGTAAAAAAAGATTAAAGAAATAAAAATTTTACAAAATAGAAATCAATTAAGATATGCTCTCAATGGAATTAACCAGAAATAAATGACAGAAAAAAAACCTAAAATACTCAGAGATGATGCAACATATTTATAAATGATATATAAGTCAAAGAAGTCTTAGGAAGAATTTTTAAATATTTTGAACTAAATAAAAACAAAATACAAATTCTCACAATTTGTGAGATGCAGCAAAATCAGTATTTAGAGGGAAATTTTTAGCATTTCTCACACATATTAGAAAAGATGATCTAAAATCAACAATATGAACTTCATCTATGAAGGAGAAGTCACAAAGGAATCTTTTTTAGCTAAAAAGAAACTAACAATTGGAATGTAGATGGCTAAATTTTGGATTTTTAGTTCTTAGTTAAAATATCCTAGCATTAATAATCTTGTGCATATATTGATGAACATACGATTTTTTCTAAAAATCCCACTTAAAAGTAAAAGTGTTAGATACAAATATGTGTTTATATTTAAGGTTTATAATGCATGCCAGAGATTATAATGTTGCCATGTTTTCAAGAAAAAATGCTAGCATTATATGAGGTTGTTAATTTCCTTGCACACATACTAAAACTGTACACTTTTATTCTTTTGATTGCTCACCATTTAAAGAGGCAAACACATATCATAAAATTTTATTTTTCTGCATAGTAAGTAAATCTAATTACTGATCAAATTATATGCTGGAAGGGCCAATATAAGCTTTTAGAATAATATTTAAAGTCCCAATCAGTGTCACTCAAAATACAGTTCACAGACTGGACTAGCAAATTAGCATCATTTGGAAGATTGAGAGAAATGCAAATTCATGGATTCCACCCCACATCTATGGAATCTCTAGAGGAAAGACCCAAAATCTGTGTTTTAATGATTTGCATGTTTATTCATACCAGAGAAGCATCCATTTGCGACTTGTGGCACCAGCGGTCTTGCACTTAAAAGCTTGGCATGAACTTTCCATGACTTTTTTTCTTTGTCTTAAAGAATCTAGTGTTACAGAGGAAATATCTGAAGTCTGGATGATTTCTACTTACTTCTAGTTTTTTGTTTCATTGCCATATGCTAGGATATATATAACTTCACTTTTTTATGTTAAATATTTAGTCAGAGCATGTAAAGACATTAAGTGTGTTTTTACTATCTGTCAGGAAATCTATCAATGTTTTCATCCATATTTTAATTTCCTAGTCAGTTTTCTTCAGTTTTGCCTTTGTGTATAATTATTTTAAATGCTCAGGTTTCTGTGTAAGTGATATTTAACATGCTTAAATAGTTTTTATGCTCTATTCAACACATGTACCTTCCTTTTTCTAAATGACATAACTTACATTTATCAGTACATAATTACCCCTACTTAGTATTTTAAATAGATTTTTCTTTATGTTCTCTCATGTAAACTTTAATTATGTTTTTCAATTTGGGGATTTTTGCTTATTTTCTCATTTCATTTATCCTCCTTTTCATCTCTGTTACATTAAAAATGTTTAGAGCAATTTGTCCCTTTATGTCAAAATACTTTTTATCAATTTAAGTGTTCAGATTTATCATTTCTATTTTGCAGTACATTATCTTTATTGGTCCTTTTAGTTTTTTTTAATAATAAAATAAATTTTATCTTATAAAATATAATAATAAAAATAATAAAATAAAATTTTAAATAATAAATTTTAAAATGACAGAAGACTCCTTTGCAAAAGTCCAAAAAAGAAGGTTGCAATTTCTCATTATTGTATTGAAATTTTATAAATAGTCCTTGCAAATGGCAGTTAAAATCAAGTATTACCAACTCTCAATAGGAGCCTAAAATGTCTCTTTTCAATGTCAAGCACATGAGAGGGGAAATGAAAGTGGAGAGATACAGTGGTCCTTAACCAACACAATTAAAATGTTCATCTCTTGCAAGTTTTAAAAATATATATAGTAATAAGAATACATTGTGAGGAACCCTCCCATTGTCTTAGAAAGTGACTATGCAAGTGAGGAGTCCAGAATTTTAAGTTTCAGTCCATTGCAAATCCACTTTCAGTTAAGATGTTTTTAATATCCCTGGTTGTGTCACTATTTCACTGTTTTGCTCAGAATTTCTTTGCAGGTTCATAAACCCTAGGTGTGATCTTTCTATGTGCTTACCTTATAAGAATGTTATAGAAAAGAACTGCCAGATCTCTCTTTCTCTCTCTCTCAGGCATTTTCCTATACAATTTGAAATTAAAATTCAGCAGTGATTACAGGTTCTACTTCTGTAGTTTAGACAAATGGTGATAAATGAAAAACAGAAAATTAGCTCCACTAATACTTACCAAACTTATATAGAAATAAACTACATCAAGAAAAAGTTATATCATTGATGTTGATGTGGCTGTTTTGGAAACAAATATCTTTAAATAGCCACTGATGACCCTGCTGGGACTGTTTCTCTTTATCCTATTACGTTTATCTATCTTTCCATCTCTTTTTCTCTCTAATATTTAATGGGTTATACCTAGAGACTTTTTAATGATAACAAAGAATTGTGTGATTGAACTCAATAAATACATGCAACATTTTATAAAAGTCTCTATACAATAAACTATTAAGAATATAATTGTGACATTATATTGTGACATTATACTTCAGTCTTTACCTAAAGATTTAGTGTCAACTCTTAATGCAATGCTGGCACTCTATATGCATTCAAAATATTGGAAATAAGTAATTCCAGCTCAAACCTTCAAGTTCTTTGCTCTAACAAAAAATATGAAGACATTCTCACCTCCTTATAATTCTTGTAAAAAGAGGTGTGCCCTTTTATGTCTATGGGTAATACCTCTGCTTGCAGATAGATAGGATCTTCCATCACTACTTTGAGGCCTAACTTTCTCAGTTAGCAATCACTCCTCTTTTCAGTCTCCCTGTGGTTTCTTTTGTAAAGGCTAAAGGTGGGTTTAAGTTATGGCCTGTTGAAAATTACAAGATGAAGGAGGATAGGAGGATGGGGAAGAAGAAGAAAGGGAAGAGGAGGGGGAGGAGAATCAAGTCTCTAGGCTTGGTTACTATACAGACCTCTTTATTTGTTTAAAGCCATTTCTTGACAGTATTGTTTATGCATTCATTGCCAAACTCAATAGATGCTTTACCCCTATCTCACTTTATCTCTGTGTAATTTGCAGTGGTGGCCACTCTGATTTGCTTGAAGGAAACCTCTCTTCCACTGGCTTCAGAGCCACCACTTGGCCATGTTTGTCTTTCGTTGTGATTTTTCCTTTCTGTTTTCCTTTGAGTTCTTTCCTTTTGTTACTTACCCTCACATGTTACATTTCCTCAGAATTTTGCCTTTTTTCCTTTATGTTGCACACTACCAAAAAATCTAATCTTTAACCAACATTTCAAACACTACTCTGTGCCGATGATTTCCAGATCAATATTTATCCCAGGCTTCTCTCCTGGTTTCCTCACTGTTTATGTGAAATACTACAGGGAATATCCACTTAGGTGCCTCCTGGTCACCTGAAATTCAACATCAAAAATAAATGAATAAGCCAATAAAAAACAGCCCACCATATTGGGCTCAATTTAGCTGTATAAACCAAACTAAAAATCTAGGTAGCTCAGCAAAATACAGGAGCATTTAAATTTGGAAAGTTTTATATAAAGGAAAACTATCCCCTCTTTCTGGCCACCATTTTTAATTGTTTACCAATTGTTAATGATAATTTTTTTTAAAAAACCTCTCTTCCATTTACCCAGCTCAAAAACAGATGTATTTCTCTAAACATTATTTGTATTTTTTTTCACAAAATTTTCCCCTGTTTCCAATCTCTCTTCCTTTGCATACAGTGTTCAAACTGCTGCCAAATTAATTTATCTGGTCAATTATTTATGGTATCACTTTATAGGTAAAAAATGTTCAATCATTCCCCATTTTCTACCAAGTAAATGCTAATTTAAGACTTTAACCTATAGTTATCATCAAATATGCTAATTTGTCCCTTGATCAGAACATGGAGGTCTAACACTGATACAGTAAATATCTATTTTGGACTGCCCCATACACGTCGCATAGCCAGACGCACCTTTATTTAGAAAGTCGCCACCTCCCAGTCCATATATTTCTGATGTCCGTACCCTAGGCTGGTCACCTCATGGGGAATGCAGCCTTACTTTTTGAGCAAGCCCCTCTCCACAGCAGGGAACGATATGTTGGTCAGAGTTCAATGGACATACAACCCAACTCAGACAAGTGAAAGTACCCAGTATTTTTTATTTTTCATTTGTGGCAAAAGCCTTTTCCTATTACTGTAGTCAAGCCAGTAGTTAAATTGGAGAACTGATGGCCATTAAACTGTCACTGGATGAGAACCAACAGAAAATAAAGCCACAGAAAGAATGGGTGGATGTAGACTCACCATCATTCTTGGGGTAGAACTTGGCTTAATTTCATTTGAATTTCAAAGGACAAGTTACATCAGCTCACATTTAAATTATACGATTAATCTTGATGCTTCTATCCATCTATATCTTAGCTCAAACTTACTTTGTCAAATCCTTCCAGCCCATTTAAGTATGTCTATTACTTACCCATATTTGAAGATTTAGTTCAAATTTCATCTCTTCATAAAGTCTTCCATGATTTCCTAGTCCTATATTCCCTGCCTCTTCAGCATCCCATGATGCTTAACATAAACGTGTCCTATGTCACTTTTCACATCATCCAGGCAGTAGGACTATTTTTCTTTCTGTCAGCTGTAGCAAAGTGAAAACAGTACTTTTTGTGGTACTCGTGAGTTAGGTTGGAATTCAGCTTTTGCCAATTGTTTATCGTGCAACCCTGGAAAACATGCTTAATTTCTCTGAGTATCAGTTTTTATGGTTAAATTATGATTTAATGAAATATGATGATACGAATTAATATTTGAGAAAATATTCAGTTCTAGAAATATTACAGAAATACTTCAGCAACAGATGTAACAAAATTTTTATTCAGTAATTGAGTAGCTATTTGCCACTTCATGTACAGAATACTGAACCAAGAATGACATTGTGTCTGACACATATGTTCTGTTCAATCAAGATTTGTAAAAGAGCATTTATTATCTCCCCAGTTAGGGTAAAACTACTAAAAAGGATGGTCCTAACTTTATTTTATCCATCAAAATACTTATTATATTGCTTTAAAAATATTCACTAATGGCTTTAATAAAATTTTAGAAGTAGAAACAAAGAATTTGGTGTCAGAAAAATTGCCATCTGATTAACTGTAAATATTCACCAGCTTTTTATACTGGCTAGTTTAAAGAATTCCTGAAATGAAAGTATTAATAATTAAGAAGAAAAAATCTTCACAGAATGGCTGTACATCATGCCAAAAATGTCTATGGGAAGTTGTCATTTTTCTCATGTACTGCTGTTTGGAGGAACTGAGTTTAACAGGTGAAGAATATATTATTTTCAACAAATTCCATCATTAATATTTTCTTCATGTACCATGTTCCAGTATGGCAACTTTGAATATTATATTAATATATAATTCCATAACTACTTGAATGTTAAAAAATATCTTCATTAGACTCCTCATTCTCTGTAAAGGCTTATGACAATGATTGTCAATAGCTCTGAGTTTGTAAAAAAGAACGCTTCAGGGATAACTTTCCTTCCCTGGAATTTTTGAAAGTAGAATGGAGGAAGAAAAGCACTATCCTTATAAATATAAGATGATTTGTATTTACAGAGCATTTTTGTAATGCTCACATCTAAACATACTTTAGATACAGTATGTTATTTTTTTCCAAAAGGTATGCTTTTATCCTTTAGTTATCTGGTATCCTATGGTACAAGCACTTTAGCATTTGTATTATTTATTTCACAGAATTATTTTAAAACAGGTACTTGAGAATGTCTTATAATTATTAATTTTTTAATTTTCTATATTAACATTTTATTAGGAGGGCAGATATGTATAATCTTTATGAAAATATTGTTTCATAAAGGTACTACCCTAGGTTCAAAGTCATCACTTAAATAAATAGACTTGTGTCTTTATGAAGTTTAGCTGTATAAACCATAACATATTTAAAACAATATATGTGTGTATGCATATACAGACATACATTGTGATACATATAAAATATAATATATAATCATACATATAGTATATATTATATATGTGTCACAATATATGCATCACAATGTTATACACACACACATACACACACAGATTGTATTCCTGGAAATCTCTTCCCTGAGAATCACAGTTATGATCCCATAAGTGAAACTTGAAACCAGTGAAGAAAGTTCTTCAAATAATTTTTCATGTGTTCTGTGGTACAACCTTATCAGCATGACCGAGAGTTAGATTCACCAGTAGGCTGAAATTGCATGACATTTATAAGACAGTTGCAAAAGGGCTCTGGATAGAAACGCTTAAAAAGGTCATGAAATGTTTAATGTACTCAACTTCAGAAGTCAAGAGCAAACCAGCGATTCAAAATAAAATTTGCCTAAGAGCTCCCTGTATATCTGCTCTCTGTATCTTAACAAATATCTAGGTAGACTTAAAGTGGTAGAACTCATAATACCATATACCATTAGCTAACTGAAAGAAGCTGCCTGGAAGGACTTTAATTCATTATTGGGCAGAAAATCTTGACCATGATAAATACTTAGGTGAAAAAAACTTCACCAAAGAATATTCAAGATTTTTATTATAAAATCAATACCACCTAACTACATATAGGAAATGATTTCACAAATCTTCTACTGTTGATCATTTTACTTATAGAACCAGTAAAAAAGCATCACTGTGAAAATCTCTTTTTACTCTGAAATAAGTAAAAGAATGAAAGTATCAATTTCCTTCATTTCAAATATCTATTTTTTACGTAGGAAGGGACAATTTTCAGAAAATAAATAGGCATGACTTAGCTGGTATGTGGTGGAAGACGTTCTGGAAAGTGAACTGTACAAAAGTAGAATACTATAGGTAGGTAGTAGACATGGAAAGTCTCAAGTGATAATGTTTCTAAGACAAGTAATTCTTAGCATGTCCCTATATGCTCGATGGTGTGAGAGTTAGTGAATACCAGAAAACTGCAAAAAACAAAAGTCCAAAACAAGGGAAAATGTTTTTCTATTGGTAACCCTGAGTATGGGCACATGAAAAAAGAAAAAGGAAAAGGAAATGAGTGCCTTTGAGAAAACACTGTGGGATGAGGACATGAATGAGGAAGAAACTAACAATTAAAAAGGAAAAAGGAAAGGAAGAAGAGTGTAGTTCTTAAAATTAATCTACTTCAAAATCTAGAGGAAAATGAGAAGAACATTTTATTTGTATCCTCAGTTGAAATATGGATTGGCTTAGCCTCTATAAAATAGGAGCAAATAATCATTAGGACAGAAGATGCTGAAATGGAAATTCTTTAGGATGGGAAGAAAGTCAACAAGATGTATAGGATACTTTCAGAATGAGCTGAAATAGGAATATGACAGGATTATGAAAGACTGCAAGAATATCAACCAGTGGCAATGACATAATTAAATCCTGACTAGAACCAATAAAAGGTAAAATTTACATTAAGAGACATCAAATCCATGACCTAAAGCTCAAACTTGAAAAGTTCTTCAAAACTGCAAGTGAAGAGGAAGAAGAGAGAAACAAGATGAGAGCCCATGTTAAATATGGGAAAGACAGACAGAAGAGAACATATTTTAAGGATAAATAAAAACGAATAAAATATAAAATCTAAGTAACATGGATTCAACATTTTTTAAATTAACTAGTATCTGTGTATTCAAACTGGTTTTTCACCTCATGCAGGACAAAATCAAGGAAAAAAAATTGAAATATTTTAGACTTTGCATGACAAACAAAATAGAACAAAACTTTATAAGGAAGCATTCAATATTTTAAAAAGGGTTTCCTCAATAGGAATACATTTCAGGCTGGTTTGAGGGTACTTCCTTGCAGAAGACCAAGAAGAAACAACTGAGAAAGAAGGATTCTCAGACAAAACTTTTATTCAGGCCAAGAAATATATATCAGAGTTCTGCGGTTTTCCTCATATAGATCTTGTTCATATTTTGTTAAGTTTATACCTAAATATTTCTTTTTGGGGGTACTTACAGAACTCTTTGTAAAAGTATGAACGAGATGGAATTTGTCAAACTTAAACACTTAAAAGAAAATGAAAAAGAACTGTAGCGCAGAATATCAGCAACAATATATTCCTTTCTTTGCTGTGATTTTCTTGAATATATTATAATGACCATATATCACCTGTATGAACACGATCATTATTTAAAAGAAAATCACGGTACAGAGTAATGAACTACAGTCTTGATTCTGTGAAAAGAGTTTAGACAGTTTTTACAACCTGATGATAAAATGCTGCAACTCCCAAAAGTTATTACTGAAAGATATATATCTTTGTGAATATGTATAAATGAAACAATATATGAAAAAATATATATAGAAACAATGAAATAAGTATCTGTACTGAAAACACTTTTTTAATTTAAAAAATTGGAGAAGAACATAGGTGGTTAAGCAAAGTTATGCAAAACTCCTAACTTTTAATAGAGTTATATTAAAAGTTATTTTTTTCCATTTATTACTAGACAAATATAGATTATTTTTGGAGCATATTTTTGAGATACTACAAAAGAAAATTTTGATAGATATAAAATGAGTACATACAAAGTTTTTAAAGGACTGGATGAGAACATAAAAAAGCAAATACAGTCTATATATCAAAAATATGAAAAGAACCAATAAAGAAAAGGCATAAATAGGGAGAGTTGCAACTTGCACCATGAGAATAATTATTTAATGTAAGTGTTCATTCCTTTCAAATATATATGCTCTAGTAAAGTAAACTTAAATGAATTTAGGAGAATATTGAATGATTGTTTTTTTAAACTATTTTTACTGATGCTGTATGTATTTTTTTAAGAGTAGAAAAATGTTAGGAAATGTGGCTTAATCGGCTGTTTTTCTTTATAGTGTTTAATGAATGAAAAGAGAAAATCCTGCAGCCCTAAACTATGAAGAACACTGATGTATTAGCCTTTTATAACTTGTAAAACAATATGAAGTGAAATTCACTGATAAAAAAATGCACATTAGTTCTTTCCATTAAGATTATTTCTCATGAGCTACACTTATGAACACATTAAGACACAGTGACATTTTCTTGCTAACTATTTGGGACAGATTAAATTTATATGCTCACTTTCTCTCTCCAAGTTGCATAACTGAAATATCATCAGCCTGAACTCTAAGTTAGAGGACTGTAATTAATTACATCACAATTGACCTGCTGGTCTGACCATGTTTTCCATTTTCACTTGCCAACCTAGTCCAGTAATTTTCTACTATTTTGAAGTAATAATTTCATCTGATTATGAGTTCTTTTGATAAGGGAGGAAATTTTTCAAATTCATCTCCTGCTTTTAAGAAAAAGAAGGAAATTCCCTCCCTGTGCCAGTAACAATGTACTAATCACATTTTGCAAGTGATGGAAAACTGCCACAACCTCAAACTTTTGCTCTTACATTTTGCTTAGAACAACCCTCCCAAATTCTTCCAACAACGTAATAAATGCTCACCTTCCTTTTGTCTCTTCAGACTTGTCCATGGTTCACCATAGCTTGCATGCCCGATTTGCAATTCCTCTGCAATTTCCGAATAGACTGATATTGCTATTAAAAATTTGGCCATTTTATTTTTAAAGTTGGCACCAGTCATTGTAAATAGGTGTCCTGGAAAGGTAGCTTAACCTTGAGCAACTTTTAAGGGAGGAACTAGGTGTAAACTATCAGCCACCAGAATTCTCAGCAGTTTGGATAATGGCAGCCTGAGCTCTGAAAGGGGATCTAGGCTGCAAACCTTGGCATCCAATCTATGGTAAGATATTAATTACTCTTTCATCTTTTGGCAGTATAAGGTGGCATAAATTTCCCATAAAGAAATTTTGGTAATGTAAGTCAATTTTTTCCCAGTTTTTTTCTGGACTTTTTTTTTCTAATAAAATAATCAAATATAAAACAAAGATTCATATTCTTCTCTAGCTATCAAAAATATAAATACATAATTATAACTAAACTATAATATATAATTTACTATATTTTATAATATATAATAGTGTACTAATATTATCTAAGCATATATATTGTATACACACACACACATATATGTAGAAGGAAATGTAGAAGAATATTTATATAAATTGCTCATGGATCATGGAACTTGGGTTGATAATTTTCCCCTGCTATTTATTTTTTTGTTTTTCAAGTTACCTATGAAACAAACATTACTTTTCAATTGGAACAAATATTAATTAACCATGATATATAAGCTTTAAACTATCTCTTGGCTTCTTCCTATCACACATGCTAGTAGACCAGCTTTTTGTTTGTTTGGTCAATATTGCTGTTTTCCAAATTGTCACATGTCATACACCCTATGTCTCCCTACCCAAAGATGCCTCCTCAGGAGATGTGAAGTTGTTTCTGAGATGGGACATAAGTTATGCAGCTCTCTCTCAAATTTTGATCAGATTCTCTGGACTCACCTTGTCACTGGCTTTAACCAGAGGATAGGCGGCAGTGTTGGTCAGGGGAGAGAGCACAGGCTTCAGCTTGTGACAGATGTGATGTTTGTCAAATCATAGCTCTATTATTTCCCACCTGTGGATCCCGGAGAAAGTCATTTAACATCTCTCTCTTTCATTCTTTCATCTGTAAAAAGAGGATAATATTGCTTATTTACCACCAAATGTTATGCGTATTAAATGAGAGAGAATGTATTGAGTAATTCCTATTTCAGCCAAATTTGTGGAAAGGTAGTAAGTGATCTAAGGTGACAGCTATTTTATTATCATTCTGTGCAGTTGTTTATTGTAGAAAATCATTGGCTCTAATTTGAATATAAACTGAAGGAAAGAAACTATGAAGGGGACTCCAAATCACAGAATTCTTATAATGTTTTGGCCTAACTGTATCATTTTATGTGTGGCTGTCAAAAGTTTACTTACTTTATTCAAAGTAGAGAAAAATACAATTTCTATCTAGTACTTTTGAGAAAATTAGATGATCACTACTAAAATTTATTAGATTTATAGTATTGAATTATGGAGGGAAAACAATTACTCTGTAGACATCCACATATATATGTGTACACACACACATTCTTCAACAATTCCCATTGGAAGTATGTTACCCTTATTTGTTGTCATGGTAGAAGAAGGATGCATTCATGCACTGATGTATAATAGAAAATCTTCACATACAAAGAGGTAGGCATTCAGTGCTCTGTGCTCGATGACCTGGGATGAAGGAAGAGGTACATGTATCGCAGATCTGGAAAGCTGACCAGAAGCTTCATTAAGACCAACTTACACAAAATTCTAACAAGCACAGTGTCCCCTGAAAATGTATTTTCCCATATCAAGGAATCAAATCTGTGATTTCTACTTAATAATTATTTAACAAAGCTGCGAACAATTTTATCATGATTTTATTCTTTTTAAACTACATATGACTAACCAGAATCATAGTCTTGTAATTCAATATGTATGGTCTGTTTTGAAAATACATTCATTGGGAAACTGTATATTTTAGAAATATTGTAGTTTCTTGACCCTTGTGCTAAGTGCTAGAGGCTTTTCACTCTGGAAAGTGATTAAAATTGAAAGATAAGCAATTTCACAGTCTCTTAGATGGCAAAACCATCTTCTCCAATTAAATATGAAGGCTAGTGAAATGAAAGGGCATTTGATAGATTCATTCCTATCTACCCTCTGATTATGACCTAGCAAGTAAATTTTCTGTCAACAAATGGAGAACACAAATCACAGTTGCTTTATTTATAATGTGAAATTGTGAAAAGCAATTATTTTTTCATAACCCTTCTGGAAATAGATGAGAATTTAGCTCAGATTTCCACTTTATTTTCAAAGTAGGTCTTTGTATAATGTATTTTAATGGATCTTCACGAAATTTTTTTTAAATCAATGTAACACAACTGCTGCTCCATTCCTTTCTTCCCCTTAGTTTAAGGTCTAAGGAATAGTCTGTTAAATTAATCAGGTGGCTTAGTATTTTCAGCTGTTATACCACATATTTCAGTTAGATATTAAAAACACATTTTCTTGAAAGGTAACAATTTATTTGAAAAGGAAACATAATTGGACCGAGAATCAAGAGTTACAGCCTTGAGCCCAGACTCATTTCAAGTCTACGTTATCTTGACTAAGCCACTAGATTCTCTAGATTCTGCATATTTTCACTTATAAAATGTGATAAATTTATCTTTCAGTTGCTTTCTTTTTTTCTCCTAACTCTAAAATTTAATGATTTTACAAACTGCATGATTAAATCAATTGTACCAGAAATCTAAAATGTGGCGATCTATTGTCTCTAGGAAACACAGCATTGATAGTTTCTCAGGTCCTGCTAGGACCCTCTGGGGTTAGATTTCATATAGAATCTGTATTCAGGAGGCATCCCCCTCTCTCAAACTATTGGAAGCAGGTGCAATCATTAGTAGGTATAGATATGTCTTGTATCATTTTATTAAATTTTTGTTGTTGCTAAGGACCTTTTTCTGTTGGTTAATTAAGATTTAATTTTATTATGTAGTATTATAAGGGAACTTGAGAAGGGGAAAGGTTGTAAAAATAAGTGAGAAGTTTTCCCTTGTTTCCTTTATTATAGAACATGCGACAGCAGGAATCAGAGAAACATCATTAATATGTCTATTCCCCAGTTTCTGCTTCTTTTGGAAATGAGGAAAATTTACCCATCTTTAAGTTTTAATCTCTCTTAGGAAAATACACTGTTTTTATTCTTTTTTTTAAATCTCTTTAAGTGCACTACAAATATGACTTTATTACCTATAGATTCTTAAGTGAAAGCTACAAAAGTATTTTAATACTCTTAATGCAACTTTATTTGGATATGAGTCAACATTTACGAAAAGTCTCACTCAGCCAAGTTGTGCACTTTGAGGGAAGAAGTAACAGAATATAAATTTGAAAACTTGGAATTGATCCCAACATAGATACTGATTCTTTGACTATAAATTGGTATACAGTCCTTATAAACAATATTTTTACAAAAATCAAGTAATTTTTTAAATATTACGTAAGCTATGAAATCTCTTTCAAGTGAAAGACATTGTTTTAACAAATTTAAAATACAGTTCAGGTTTTGTTTACATTAACCATATGTGACCAAATAGTTGGTTGATCCAGCACATATCTTCTGGTCTTTGCATCTCTAGAAATAGAAAAGGAAGTAAATTTATGAGGTTACTGTGTTTCACGTCATATTATATCAAACTAATCATTTGGCCTATAGTGAAAATGCATTTCCTAAGTATTTGTGCATCTATTTTACACTAATGTTTTAAGCAATAACTTTAAGTGCAAATATAGACCTTAAGTATAATGATGTATTAAGATAACATATCAAAGAAAATGTGAAATGTAAAATCATAATATAACATGGAAAACAAAATAGGAAAAATAAATATAAATATACCAAATCTGGAAGGACTTGAAGGCAGGGATATTTAGAGTAAAAAGGCCAGAAAGCAATTATTGGTGGCAGACCATGTTTTAATGTACATATGTGTATAGAATTGGCTAGAGGAGAATCACTTCATGGTTTTTAGGCAATGAGAAGCAACTTAGTGTTTATTTTCAAGAAGAACAGAAGGACCTATGGAAAAAACTTGGTAAGAAGAATTATGAGTAAATTGCAATATTTCCAGAATCTCTTGCCTGGCCTTAGGCATCTCCACATCGATAGGTGTTTCCAAGGGGTGGAGGAAGCAGTCCATCTCCATACCAGTAGGTAATTACAAGGGGGAGTGAGGGCATGTCTGGACTTGAGAGGATGGGTGGGATCTCTTTTTTGAGGCTGGGTCACAAGAGACACGTGTGTGCAGGAGTGGACGACTGCTTGCAGGCAATAAACGGGTTTCTCCCATTTTAATTCTCCCTTTGACTGATTTTGGTTTCAAAAGTATTTTGCGTCGGGCTGGGAAAGTATTTTTCCCCCAGAGTTACAAATGTTAATCAAAATTCTGGGAATGATAGGAACCACCAAGCTAAGGAAGAGTTGAATTCAGAGGAAATAACATCACTCTAGTGTTCAAGCATGATACAGCAACTACAGTGAGGTGATGAAGGATCTAATGATGAGTTTAAGACTGTTGTCCGGGATATAAGAGTCCTAGCGCCTGAAAAATCAGGCTACTTACACCATTGTAAATAGGAATTAGTAAAGGAAATGTTTTTCCCATTCTTTACCTTTGTGTACTCAATTTTCCGTCAGAGTTAAAATAATCTACTTGGACTAATCTGGACTGGTTTGAAGAAGCTGGTGCTTTCTTAAAGAGAAAAAAGCAAAGGAGTACAGTCTGAAGGCTTTGCTTTTTGCATGAGAGCTTTTCAGAATTGTTGTCACCTATTCCTCTGTGTGGCAGTGACACCATGAAGAATACCCCAGGGTCGTCTATCAGATGTCATTGTGCATCAATATGATGCTGTCATCACTGCAGTTCAGAATAAGAGCTTGGGAGTTAACCCAAGACAAGGGTACAATCTGTAATACCATTAATACAATTCATTAATAGATGTAATTCATTTTCAATCTGATGTAAGCTTGATTTTATAAACTGACACAAAGTTTCTGCACCCGTCCCCCTTTTTTGAAAGCTTAGGTTTTTTTTTTTCTTCTGTTGTTTCTTGTTCTTGTTTTCCTTCAGACTTAATTCATTATCTTACTGAAGCTTTCAAAAACATTTTCCCCACTAGATTCCCTAAACTCTGGAGCTCTTGGTGGGCCATAGACTAATCGAAGAGAACTATCAGAAAACAATAAACATCTTAAACCCCTGGTTTTTCTTTTCTTTATAAATCAGTGCTAATTATTTAGGTCCAGTGAGGCTGCAAAATGTTAATCCCTACATAATAGAAGGAAGTGTTTTATTTTTATCAAGGTTTTAAAGTACTAATGAGTCATTTTAAATCTGATGTAAGATTTTACATTTTACTGGCTACAACTTCTTATAAAGCCAAGTTTAAATTCCATCTAATTCCAAAATTCTTTTACAATTGAATAAGAAATAAAATTATTTGTAAAATTAACTATGAGAAAAATGTAAATAAATGGCATAGTATTTACATTATAACCATTCCTTAGAAAATTTACGTTTTCCAGCAAGCCCAAGTAATTATTCATTATGGCAGAAAGGATTATTTTAGATGTCTGCCTTTTCAGTTTATGCCTTAAATTAATGTATTCCAAGAAAGAGAACTAATCGAAACTATTTCATTGTTTTGAGAGGGAGTAAAAGAGTTCACAAAATATCACTATAGATGCAGTTGTATTTCCATCTGTATTGTGCTTAGAATCAAATATATCATGTGCTATTATTTCGACAATTTGACTACTTCTGTCTTGCCACTAAATATTTAGCATGTTCCTTCTTTGTAAATTTTAATCTGATCTTTAACTTTCTCTTTGCCATAAGGTCAGTGAATGATCAAATGTAGACATGACAGTCTTAATGCTTACCCTTTTATAGAATCCAGTGTATCAGGACAGTTTTTCTCAAATATGTTAATCTGTAATTTTCTTAAATATTCTCTTACTTTATCTCAAGCTGGAAAGTCTGCCTGGACCTTCCATGCTTGCATTTCAGCCTGGCGGCGATCAAGAGCTGTTTGGGGTCACTGGTTCTTTCTCTTTGTAGAGGGTTTAAATGATAATGTTCAAGGTGTCGGACACTAAACACTAAACACACATAGGTGTGCAACTCTGTGTTCGGCACAATTCTAAGTGAATCACATACATTATTTCTTTTGTTTCTATCAACCAAGTAAGACAGGTCAGCACCAACATTAATTTCTTGTAAAGAGGAGAAAATTGAGGTTAAGTAACTTGCCCAAAGGCACAAGTTAGTTAAGTGGCTGAGCCAGGCTTTGGACTCAAGCAGTATTTTCCAGTTCCTTGGCCATAACCACTATACTTCCTGTAATAGCCCATATTGTTTACGGAAGCCAGAATGGAAAGGCAAAGATGGAAGAGGAGGTATTTTATAAGATCTTAAACTGTATAGCTGTTAGGTATACCCAGGGTAACAAGACCTTCAACCCTCAACAGAGGGGCTTCAGATTCAACAGGTTCTAGTGCTCGACTTACCATGGAAGCAGCAAACATGCGACTCACCTGCTGACTGTAGGGTCTCTCAGAGTTGTGTATTTCCCAGGAAGAATAATCGAGGATAAAAAAATTAAGGTTTAGTTGAATGTAAGAAATGGATAGACTTGATAAAGGAGTGGGAGATCCAGGATTGTCCTCATGAGAACAAATGAAGATGTGACTTTCACCATTTTCATCTTCCCCCAAAAAAGTTCCACTTCAGGCTTACACAGATTACTATATTGACATAACATCTAAAGTTCTCACCCATAGGGAATATGTTCCAAATGGCATCATGGTTTGTTGGGACTTCACATAGATGAAGTTTCCTTGCAAAAACTTATAATACCTATGCTGTTCAGTGAGTGAAAAATCAAGGATTTCTGCTATTACTGCTCTTTAACATACAGAAGAAATACAGAAAGGAGGGTAAAAAAATTCTCATGAATTGGAGATAATTTTCCATCCAGAAAAGTTAAGATGATCATCTGAATATCTGTTAAAATTAACCAGCAATACTAGATATATGGCTTCCTCTTCTTTTACACAAATAAAATCATATTATGCATATTGATATGCTAAAATAAAATACATCTGAGTACACTTATTCAAATGTTAATAGGTTACCTTTACATTGTAAGAGTGACAAAATGAAAGAGGTGAGTTTTCAGTTTATTTTGTTATATCTCTACACTGCTTGAATTTTTAAGAAAATAAAAGCTGTATTACTTTATTTCTAAATTTTGAAACAAAAATATTTGGGGAAAAAACTTCTAATTTAAACTGGAACATTGGCTACCTGGATTTAAAATGCTGAATCCTCATTTTGCCTCACCATCTTGCCTCACGATTTCCACCTGCTTAATCAGAATTTGGAAGGATGGACTCCAAGAATCTGTTATTTAATAAATGTTCTCCATGCTTTTTACACATACTAACTTAGAAAATTGCTTTAAAGGGTAGTTTTAGTACAGATTTGGAGGCAAAAACTGATTCTCAGCCGGGGACAAAGTGAATAAAAGATGCAAATATTGAGTCAGAAAGTAGGTATATGGAGAAATTCTGAAAAAAAGAGATAGGCAATTGCTCTTATGTTGGTAAAGACAAATTGCATTCAGAAATCTTTCACTGAGAAGCCAAAATTTCTTAGAGGATCCTTTTAACTCTTGGGTACAAAGGATTTTTGTTTTAAGTCTGATTTTGTGTAATTAGAGTCTGAGGTATTAAGTCAAAGGATTCTTAGTTTGCGTTACGCTGCAATATAAACAACAGGATTTACTTTCTTTCATCTGTCTTTTATTTCTCCAATACACAGACACATTTTTATATTGTCCACCCTACCTATAAGATATTTAAACCTTTTTCCACAAGCAGCAATATGTGTACTTTATCCCTATTAATTTACCAGAACCTGATATTTTGGCTCTTTTCAATATACAGAGGAATTCACTACTTTTAATAAATCAGTACTCTGCTGATTCTCTTTGGACAGCTGGCGTTCGTGTTTATAGCCTTAAAGGGAATATGTGAACATCTGCGTTTGATGAATAACTCCGTGTGTATTGTAGTTCCTTCAACAGAAATTGTTGAGAAGTTCGGAGAGCTAGTGATAAATAATTAATGAGCACAGAAGCAATATTCTCACTTTATTGCCAGACTTAGTGGAAGCACAAAGTCCAAGCTGTAAACCAGGCTCTCCTTTCTGTTTTGTCTTCCTTTGATGAGTCACTTAGTTGATTGCAGGCTCTGCCATTCAGAAGACCTCCAGGCTTATAACATATCTTCATTTTATCTTGTCTTTAATTTATTTTTGTCAAATGGATATCATGAATATTGAAAGCTTCTGTCCTTCAAACACCACTGAGACATGACTTCCAGAGGCAATAACTTAACTTAGACATGGTAGGGAGGAACACATCTTTTTTTGATATCTTACTTTAAAAAATATATTTTTATTTTGTAAAGCTTTTTATGACATTAAGAGAAATGAAAAATTGAAAAATAATAGCAATTAATGGAAAAGGTTTGTGTTGCTTCTATATAAATCTTAAAACCAAAGTATAAATATAGCTAGAGACACAAAAGTCCCACAAGGAATGTAAATTAGTTCAACCATTGTGGAAAGCAGAATGGAGGTTCCTCAAAAAACTCAAAATAGAAATACCATTTGACCCAGGAATTCCACTCCTAGGAAATTACCCAAATAAAACAAGATCCCACATTCAAAAAGACATATGCACCCCTGTGTTTATCACAGCACTATTTACAATAGCCAAGATATGGAAACAACCTAAGTGTCCATCAGTAGATGAGTGGATAAAGAAGATGTGGTACATATACACAATGGAATATTATTCAGCCATAAGAAGAAAATAAATCCTACCATTTGCAACAACATGGATGGAGCTAGAGGGTATTTGCTCAGTGAAATAAGCCAGGTGGAGAAAGACAAGTATCAAATGATTTCAGTCACCTGTGGAGTATAAGAACAAAGAAAAAACTGAAGGAACAAAATAGCAGCAGACTCACAGAACCCAAGAATGGAGTAACAGTTGCCCAAGGGAAAGGGTCTGGGGAGGGTGGGTGCGAAGGGAGGGAGAAGGGGAATAAGGGGCATTATGATTAGCACACATAGTGTAGGGTGGGTCACAGGGAAGACAGTATAGCACAGAGAAGACAAGTAGTGACTCTAGAGCATCTTACTACTCTGATGGGCAGTGACTGCAATGGGGTATGTAGTGGGCACTCGATAATATGCGTGAATGTTATAATCACAATGTTGCTCGTGTGAAACTTCATAAGATTGTATATCACACCCAGGAATCCCACTCCTTGGAATTTACCAAAGAATACAACTTCTCAGATTCAAAAAGACATATGCACCCCTATGTTTATTGCAGCACTTTTTACAATAGCCAAGAAATGGAAGCAACCTAAGTGTCCATCAGTAGATGAATGGATAAAGAAGAGGTGGTACATATACACAATGGAATATTATTCAGCCATAAGAAATAAACAAATCATACCATTTGCAACAACATGGATGGAGCTGGAGGATATTATGCTCAGTGAAATAAGCCAGGTGGAGAAAGACAAGTGCCAAATGATTTCTCTCATTTATGGGGTATAACAACAAAGCAAAACTGAAGGAACAAAATAGCAGCAGACTCACAGACTCCAAGAAGGGACTAGGGGTTACCAAAGGGGAGGGGTGTGGGAGGGCGGGTGGGGAGGAAGGGAGAAGGGGATTGAGGGGTATTATGTTTAGTACACATGGTGTGGGGGGTCACGGGGAAAACAGTGTAGCACGGAGAAGGCAAACAGTGAATCTGTGGCATCTTACTACACTAATTGGGATATGGGTGGGGACTTAATATGGGTAAGAGTAGTCGCCACATTGTTTTTTCTTGTGAAACCTTCATTAGAGTGTATATTAATAATACCTTAATAAAAGTTAAAAAAAAGATTGTATATCAATGATACCTTAATTTAAAAAAAGTCCCACAGGGTGGCTCAAATTTAAAATTCTTACAAATATGTGGTAACTGAAATTTAATATGTGCCTTTATGGATACAGCAACACAAGCATTGATAAGGAGATAATTTATTATAAGATAAAATTTGCCAAGAGACTCTGTATACTAACAAATTAAGTAAATAGAATCCACAAAAATTATTATCCTATGGTCCTTAATATATTATTAATTAAAAAATAAATGTTGATATTAATTATATTTCTAAAGTTTATACTATTGTAAATTTTGAGCTCAATATTTACAAGTAATTGGCAAATTAATTTTGAGTTCAAAATTTGCAATGTAACTTGTACATTGTAACATGTCCCTCAAAAATGACAAGGTCATTAAAACAATAAAAAATATGGATCAGGAAAATAAAGTATATATATCATTATTCCAGTCACAGTACATTACAAATAATCTCATTTAACCCTCCTAAAAATCTTTAAAAGAAGATATATCTATTTTATAAATGAATGCAGTGAGGCTAGGAGATTATATACCTTTTTCCAGTCCTCATGATCCATGAGTGCTATAACCAGGATTAATATCTTGGATTGTTTTCCTCTGAAGTTCATATTCATTCCACTATTCTGCATTTTAGAAACGTTATTTCACCTCATATGATGTTAATATTTTACACTTGGGGATACAAGGCTGTTTCTTGCCATCAGTAAGATACATTACCATTCTCTGGTACACAGGAATGAGATAAAAATGTTGTGCATGTTATAGTGTGGGTGTTATAATTTGGAACACTATTTCTAATCATTTTCATAGTTTCCCAATGACTTTAATTCTCCCCATTTTCTTATAGTTCTCTATCTCTATCATTATCTATCTGTCAATCTGTCTAACATCTCTCTTCTCTCTCCATCTATCTACCTATCTGCTAAGTGTTTGTACACTTTCCTGTCTTCCTAAACATTATCAAATTTATAATGAGAGGAAGAACCTTTATATTTATACTTATTCTTACTTTACTGGCTAGCACAGTGGCATTAAAATTTGTTCAATAGAAAAGAATATAATACTTTAGTTATAACAGGATTACACTGGAAGGCAGATAGATGCCCAGGACTGTTGTAAATCAGTAAAGCAACAGGGAAATGGAGGATGAAAAGGAATTTGCTAATTCAATTTTCAGTTTAATGACATTTTATAGTCATAAAGGGTGAAGTACACATGAAGAAAAAGAAATACTTAGCAAAGGAGAAATCATGGTCTTTTTTTAGGTATAAATCCATCTGCCAATATTGACTAATTGTCCCCAATAAAAAAGATTAACTTATTGATAAATTCTGTTGACAAACTATATTTGCTTTTTACCACTTCAATCAGCTTCGTTCCCTTTTATTCATTTTATTTTTCCTTATGAGTTAAAGTGTATAGAGATGTGGAAAGAACAGAAGCCAAGAATAAGAAATCCAAGTTCTAGTTCTGGCTATTCTAATTCACAAGCCTAAAATTTTAGGTGCCCATTTTGGCCCCAATTAAGGTGCCAGTTATGATATATGACTTCTCTACGAAAAAAATTTTAACCAACTGAAAATCAATGATATGTTAAGGACAGAGTAACATGCTATCACTTTTATGTCATTTAATAATCACCAAAAAATCATGTGATGTTTTATTTCCATTTCATTTAAGCTGAGTCATTTAAAAAAACGAAATAATTTATTCAGACTAAATGCAAGTAGCAGGACTCCTACTCATAGATAAAAAGGATGATCCCAAAGTCAGTGTTTTCCCTTTACAAGTAATTGGCAAATTAATTTTGTTTTGTTTTCTTTGGTACTTATTATGCTTCTAAAATTGAGATATGTCATAATTTCCCAAATCAAAATGAAAACTGGTTTTCTATGGAAAATCTGCTGGAAGTTTTATCATAGAGATTTTAATTTGCACATTGAATTTCTGTTGATTCTGGTGCGATTACATAAAAGGTCATACTAGAATCTCACAAGCAGAGCAGACAAATATAATCTGGTCTTAGTCTGATGCTATACCTTCTTCAAAACACCAGCAAATTGTCTAAGTTATGAACATCTCCAGGTTTATGAAGCTGTCTTCTTTCTAAAGACCATTTGATTTGTTAAAGCTTTTTTTTTTTTATCAGTTCCTTGTTACTGTCTTGAAAACCTCCCATATCTTTGAAGGTTTGCCTTACAGAATAACATGGAATAAGCCTATTCTTGTTGCACATAAAATATCTACATATTTCAAGATCATTATTACATAATTCTGATATTTTCATAACTAAGCATCCCATGTTTATTTAATAGGCTGTCATTTGATGTGAATTTGGGCTCCTTTGCCACTTTTTCTCTATGTGTTCCTCGTGGCTACTGTGCCCGAAATCAGGTTTTGCCCTGCAGAAACAGAGCAGTTCTATCATGTCCCATTTTCTTAAGACATTATTTTGTAATGAAATCTAAGAATGACTTCTTATATTTGAGACATTGGTCCTATATTATTGACTCATTAAGCTCACAAGCAACTATAAATCCTGGTTCTTTATTTGCTTTCAATACAGTCAGATTGTATCATTTTATCTTGTACTTGGCAGTTTATTTTAAGGCCTAATTTTAGGATTCCTATTTATCCATATGACACTTTTTCTTAGGTTCATTCATCATTCAAACTCGATATGATTACTTTATCCTATCCAAATTGTTTGTTCGTTCTCCATAAACTGTCTTCTAATGATTAAAATTATTGAACAGATATTAGATGTTCTGCTATGCAATCATATATGTTTTACTACTTAATATAGATATATTAGTTACTAATCTTTTTGAGGCAGTATTCCACCTGTTATGAATCCTCCTAGCTTTATTCCAAGTCTAAATTTCTCCATTAATGTCCACACAATAGTTCAATAAACATTGGCAAAATTTTGAAAAATCCATATTATAATCAGGGATACCAAACTTACAGGCACATTTGGAATTTATAGTTGGCATATATATGGACTTCAAGGGTTTTTAAAAAATAGAACTCCATTGATTGTAGGAGAGACATGCATTCTCTGTACTCTTTATTGATTCACACTTACTACTTCACACTTTTATGTTCCTGGTCTGGTTCCTGAAAGCATTTGAGTTTGAGATGCAAGCATGCTTCCCCTCATCTATTAGCTTTATAAAAGTAATTCTTTAGTTTTTGCCTGGTTATATATTAGTTAAAGATATCCCTAGTTAAATATCAGTAGCCTTACATCTAGCTTCTCTACATTCCTGAAAGGTATGGCTCTTTTCTATCATCTCTAATCTTCACATTCCACAT
This sequence comes from Smutsia gigantea, assembly GCA_032199065.1. Lineage (NCBI taxonomy): Eukaryota > Metazoa > Chordata > Mammalia > Pholidota > Manidae > Smutsia > Smutsia gigantea. The sequence goes on from JAVSCE010011202.1 coordinate 53,165, forward strand.
GATTATGAAATATTGCAGTTGGTGATTGTAACTTCCCAAGAATTTATTTTTTTCCCAATGCCTTGGGGTTTAATTTTTCCCAATGAGAAAATTTAAACTTTATTTAGAACAGCTGGGAGCAGACCCAAAATCCTGTACCCATCTTGGGATTCAATTCCATCTGAATAATGTTTCCTCAGACTAAAAAAGGAAGTATGTCATTAATTCCTGAGAAAGAAAAAGGTACAAAGTAGGGGTTGGAAAAGTAATGCTTTAGCTATCATTAAATCATTTGTTTCCCGTGGACCAGGATGACCTAATGTTCTCTTCAGCGTGACTAAATTTTAGACAGGTTTCTTCCTGACTAAAGGCCCTGACTTCCCTTTTCTTGGGGCTTTTCCTTAAGAAAACTTGTAATTGTAAATTCTTTTTCTGCCCCTTTGAGATGTAAATCTTCTCCATGCTTCTTGTCAGTTTTACAACCCAGGAATGTCTTTCTCAAGGACCTGCAAGCCCTCTCTTTGAAATGTAATCACCAAGAAAAAGGGTACCCTTAGTTTCCAGGCTTGGTGGGGGGGGAGTAGGAACCTAACTTCAATAAGCACCAATTAGCAAACACAGATGACTTAATCACATTGACTAAATGGTCAGCTAATGCCGACCAGCACTTCCTCCTTGCACTTCCCAGTACTTAAGCACTCTCTGCCTTTTGTTTCAGGGAAGTTATTGAACTGTTCTCTTCAGTTGAGTTGAATTGCAAGTCTTGACTTAAGTCTTCCTTGCCTATTTAACTTGCCTGGTGTAATTTTCTTTGACATCATCAATCCAGCTGCAACTTCTTTAAGAAAAAAAAGTTAAGGTATTTTCCTGAAATAAATAGTAACAATTATGGTGAACTATTTGCCATACTGCATTTACCTCTCCTATCATCTTCACAATAATGCCAATAGAAAAGTTCTAGTGTTTCCCCTAATTGGAAGATCAGCAAACTAGACCCCAGAGGGTTAGCTTACTTGCTTAAGGTTAAGTAGCAAAAGGCAAAGCTAAGTTGCCAACCCAGGCAGTTAACTCCAGAATTCATGCCTTTCACCATTAGGCTAATCTGTCTAGTTTTAAGCAATATTTAATACTTTAGATTATTCTTTAGATTATTCTTCAATGCAACCTACCTTTTAAAAAATATTACCTTCCAGCTTCGTGTATTTGTCTTTATGCAGTCTTTTTAAATATGATTTTAAAATCTGAGGTCGGTGGAACTATCGGTTCATTCTTTAACTATTTCTGTTCCAATGTTTTGATGTTCTTCTGAGTCTTAGTCCATCTTTATCCTCAACTTTTATAGTCCATCTTTCTCAAGTTTGAGGTACATTTATTACACGCCCCCTTCGAGCTATCACTAACTTGAAAATGACATAGTCCCTTTCTCCAAAGGTCAAACAGGGTGTGTTCATTTTCTAAATAAAGTAATGAGGTGTAAAAGATAAACTGCAGTAGCGATCGCAACAAGATCAAATTGCTGCTAGGGGAAGTGTTTAGTAGTGATATTGATGGCGCTGTCTGTAGAATTTATTCTTTGTTGGAAATGACAAAGAGAATAGCCTTAGAGCAATCCACTAGACCATCTCAACTGTCCATAGTGTGTGTGAGCTGATCATCGCCCACCCTTGGGCATTCAAGGGACATTAAATTGCTGTTTTCCAGTTTGTCACCTTGTTTAACTCTTTCATTTTTTTAGTAACAATGATTTTTTTCCAAAAATGTCTCCTAATTTTAGGCAGGACACCAGTTTATAAATATTTGTTGATATTTTAATTTGTATACTATTCACTTACAAGACTTTACATGTTTTCTTTTTATTAATGTTTTGAGGAAAAGCTTAATGTTTTTCTTGATTATTTGAAATTATCTATCAATTGGAATAAGGATAATTTGTATTTGAGTTGGATTTCCGACCTGTAGATAAATGTTTTTATAACTTGAGCAAATACCAGTCAGAAAAAAGACACAGAGGCACACACACACACACACAATATTTCATTGTATACAGTCCAAGATCTACCTGATACTCCATCACTACCAGAGAGGTGAGTGATCTTGTCAATATATCCTCTCCCACAGTCTTTTGATGACTTTTAGGGGATCTCAGTGAAAAATAATTGAGAAAGTAGAAAAAACTGAAAAATTAAATGACTTTTCTTAGGAAAACTTTAATATAACCATAAGCTAAAATCTAATTTGGAAGCTAAGCATGAAATCTTATTTGAAGACAGGAAACTCCCTTCTCTCTGAAAATGCAAGGTACGTTTTCTTCTGTAGAATTTAATAAGCTGATATGAATCAGTATCTTAGCATTCTGCCTAGAAGTGGAAAGCAAAATTATCTTTCTGGCCTAAATAGTGACACATAATTACTCATTCTCAAAAGAAATCATTAACACTACAACATTTTGAAATGCACATTTGCCTTAGACATGATATCTATCTTGAAGAGTATTTTTTAATGAAGACTATTCTGTCATCCTTTGGAATATAATTGAATCTACAAGTAACCAGAAACCAAGCTCTGAGTAGAGGTCAGTACATTCACTTATGACAATGTCATATTTAGTATGAAATGCGGAAGATCACTGAATGAAAAGGTACAATAATTCAATTCAAATATTCCTTATTAAAAATATTTTACTTGAAATGCCAGTTACATATATTTCACCCATACTTCCATTGACCTGGCTTATAACATAGGCAATGCCTTGAGTAGAAAATGAAAGGAAAAATCCTCATTGACCTAGTGGAAGATATTTGAAGACAAAGATATGTGGATATGAACAAGTCCAGGATATAGGAATGATATTTTGAATTCTATACCAAACAAAGATATGAATGATATGTAATTACAAGAGAGATAAATTCATCATTGTATGAATCATATTCATGCTTCCAAATTTTGCCTGCTTATTTTAACCTCTGTGCACCATTCCCAGTTGGAGTCAAGATGTTTCAACAGGATGTTTAAGACCATAGACTATGAGTGTATCCTTACTTAAAATACCATCTTATTCTGAAAACTACTGGTATTTTTCAACATTAATAATAATATAAAAGAAATCCACTATAATAAATAAAAAATATTGATTACTCAAGTTACAGTGAACTGCAAAAACCTACTTTATTTCTGTTCTGTGGACAGAGGTTGCCATTTTCTGATTAATTCAATTTTACAGCTTATCCCAAATATATTTATTTGTAATTCAACATAAGGAATTTAATTTTTTCCATGTATATATAATCCTCATTAATGTATAGGTGCATGAAGTACAAATGGAGGCTTACAAGAAGTCTCTTAGACAAATACACCATTAAAAATTAAACTTGGAAGTTTTGGCAGGAGTGATGGATGGGTGGGGAGGTGGAAATAGAATGGTGATTGGAAAATGTGCAAATTGGAAAATGTGCAAACCATTGATGCAGAACCATTTGTGAAGCTTATTTGTGAGCAGTAATTAGAGTCAGTCCATTGAAATGTGTTCAAGATTCATAGTTCAAGTTATTATTACAATAAGGAGTACAGGAGATTCTTAAAACTCTGATTCTTAGTCAAATTGGTTTCATTATATGATAATGGTATTGACTACTTGAGAAAACAATTTAATCAAAGGCCCCATATATATCTAAAAGTAAAACTGCCCAGGAGGACTTCTTCAGGTGTATTTTATATTCCATTTAATCATTCATTAAATTTTAACCATTGTTTAAAATGTGCTGACACTGTACTAAGCATGCTAATTGTATTCATATTCAGTTTCTACAAAAACTCTATGAGGTATGGATTGATATTAATCCCATTTTAAGATGGACAGCTGGGGGGCAGGAAAATAACTTTTCAAGGAAGCACAGCCACAAAGTAATGGAACCAGAGCCAAGTCCATTCAGTTTCAATCCAGAATACACTTGAAACTCATCTGCTAAATTGTAGCTGATCATTCAAAAAATTAATTGAATTCCTATGTTTTAAAGAAACATTTTCCTTTTTCACTGAACTACAAACTACTTAGAATATTAAGCCATAGATAAGAATGAGCACAATGAAAGAGTATTTTGTAAAATGATTTCTGTGTAAAGATACTTGTGCAGTCATTGAAGGTTAAAAAAATATTAGGTTGAAACTTTTTAGGCTAAAAATTTTTTTAAGGATTTTAGGAGATGAGTATTGACAAAGAGAATACTTCAGAAAAAAACAAAGTCAAGAGTATAGGAGAAGAAAAGTTCATAGTATACTTGTGGAATAATAAGATGCAGAGAAAACAGGAAATATTTATACTTTGGATTAGGAGAGTGACTGAAGTATAGACTGTGTGATTTGTGAGTATCTGTGAATTGTTTGGTAGCATAGCATAGATTGTCATGTGGAAAAGAGATTTAGTTGAGAAAATAACAGTTCAAAATAAAATTCTTTATTGTGAAATAAAAAAATACACAAATAATGCAGATTAAAAGTCAGCATTTTGAAAGTACAAATTTGGTTGTACAGAACTTCCCATTTCTAAACATGCACATTATTTAATAAAAATAAAATCTTAGACTTTTTTATTAAAGCACATTATACATTGTGGATAGGACTTACCAATTCATCAGAAAATTTACTAATTTTTATGAGCCTTGTGTTATGACTATCTTTTCATACTTCATGGAAAGCACATTAAGAATGGTATCCCTCTAAATCTACATTGATTTAGTTGATAAGGAAGAACTTTTTAGATGATTCAGGTATTTCATTCAAAGGTATTCTTTCATCTCCATAAGATGCTTTTTGGTCATTAATAATAATCTCATTCATAACTAATATCCAGACTTGTGCATTGGTGAAAACATTCTAGAGCATATGCTCTATTATACTGATACATTTTATTTCTAAGAATAATATTAAAATTCTTTTGAATATAAACTTTCTGTGAAATGTAGATTCACAGTTTCAACAGTTCTCATTTTCAAAATTATTTATTTCTTAAGAGACAGAGTTTTGTGAGTTTCATAATTTTCCTCAGCACTGAGTATAGGGTGTTTGAGATAGTAATTGCCAATTATTCTCAAATTGCACAACTGGTATCCATGAGTTCTTGCTAACCCATCACCATCTTCCATACTCTGAAGTCTCTTTCAGTTGCTACTTCAGCCCTCACTAATGACTGAGAACCCCGTAATTGGGTTTTCCAAATAGACTCTCCAGGGCTCTTCTTAGAATGTAAGGTTGAACATAAGCCATCTTGAAAATATTTGCCTTGAGTTTCAGCATATGACTTTGCACTATTGGAACTAGATTGTCTGTCTGCAATTCCATCTTTCAGGGGAAGTGTCTCTCCTCTGCACTTCCCAGCCCTCTGTGCTACCTACCCATTTTCACTCTAACTGGTCTTTTTGTCCACCTGCCTTTCAAGCAATGTGAACATCTTGAGAGAATTTCGTCTAATATTTCAGAGGCTGAAAGTTGTACCTGAAACTCAGTAAATGTATGCTGAATAAATAAATGGAGGTTAGCCTGGCTGAGGACAAATACAGATGAGAAAAGCAGGGTTGATAAAGCTATAAGTCATGCATTTCTCAGCACACCTTAGTTTCACCAGGATTCACAGAAAAGCCAGAGACTACTTTATTAGTCAGTGAAGAATTTTATTGCTGAAACCATATTTCCTCCGTCGTATGCCACTGCTTCATTGAATTTTTCTACGAAATCTGTGTTCCAGCTGCATTGCTTCTGGCTAGAGGCAAGCAGTAAAGAAAGGCCATAAATAGCTCCTCTGCTTGCCCTTTCAGTTGCTACTTCAGCCGTCACTCATGACTGAGAATCTCACAATTCCCCAGGCTGTCCATGCCCTCAAAGAGTTTCTTCTCAAACACTATTTCAATTTCCCACAGCTACAGTATATTATACGTATAAAGACAGTGCTAGGGGATTATGTGTTATTTGTTAACATAAGAGTATATTTCTGCTTAAGTTTCTGGGAAAATTAAGACACTACTTGCCCACGTGAAGTATGTGAGTAAAGGAAGACACGAAATCACATAAATCAGATTATTAATGCTGGGAGTAAACAGTTTTTGACCTAAAGAACCAGGGATGCCATAATAGTACCCTTAACTTTTCACCTCACCCTACAAGGTCCACAAAGCATAATAAGGTCTTAGTCTCAAATTCTAGGGCAGAGCCCTAGTCAGTGACTGCTAGCAGCGCCTTTTGCTTTTGTAGAGGCAGGAGGGTCTACATACCAATTCTCCTTAAGCCTGGGGCGGGCTGGCTTTATCTTAGATCTTAGGCATTTCCAACATGTAACAAAAGACACTGTGCCTAGTAGGAAAGAATCACAAAGAAGAGATTTATGGCTGGGATTTCTCCCCCTAAATTTAATTCCTCCAACTCTGACTATTTTAGCCATAAGGACAATTTGAGAGGAGGGTTATAACAGCTATTTTCTCAGGCTTTCCTGGATACTGTGAAAGTTCTGCCCACTTTTTGCTCCCGAATATAGAGTAAGGCTGAATAGCTTTGAATGTGCTTCACCTGGAAACCTGGGATAATATGTGGGCTGTAAAACAATTAAAGCTTCAAAGTTACATTGAGAGAGGATGCAGTCTTGAATATAAAGACTCTTTAGAATAAAGAGCTCATAGAAGCCTAACAACCCATTATGCCTAGTCTTGTAGAACAAGTCAGAAGGGGAATGCACACTATGGCAAAATGGAAGTTTAACAATAAAGGGAAAATAATAAAGCTCAAAAGTATTTGTCTTATGAGACACTACACTGAACACAACCTATCAAACTTTTGTTAGTTTTATGGTTGATGAGTCATAAAGATATTATATTCTCACTTTAAAAAGAAAAAATGGTAAATTAGATAATTGGATGATGTATATGAAGTATTATAATTAAAATTTATAATGGTTCCTATTTAGTTTTATTTTTCTATATGTTCATCCTTACACCAGTGTCATGCCATCTATCATTACAGCTTTATAGCAGGCCAGAGAATCATTACAGTGAGTTCTCGACTTTTTCCTTCTTTTCCAAATTGCTTATGAGACACAGAGGAAAACATATTTGCACTACAGACATTCAATAAGGGACTAGTATTTGGAATATATTTTAAAAACCTCTTACAACGCAACTGTAAAAAGAAAACAACTCAACAAATGAGGATAAAGCTTGAACAGATTCTCCCCAAAAAATAACGTAGGTCTATAAGTAATATGAAGAAGCTGCACGTCATTCGCTAATACAGAAATGCCTACTGAAACGGCAATGAGTCACTAATTTATCCCTGCAAGCCCACTAAAATTGCTTTAAAAAGTTGCTTAACAACTCCCAAGGGTTAGGAGACATGTGCCTCCTCAATACCGCTTTGGGAACTCAAAATGGTAAAGCTGTTTGGAAAAGAGTTTGAGTTTCTTATATACTGGAGACCCAGAAATTCTACTTGTAGATATTTATTTACCTAAGAGAAATGAAAACAAATGTCCCCCAAAATACCTGTACTCAGTGGTTCAAGCAGTTGTATTCATAATAGTTCCAAACTTGGAAACAACTCAAATGTCTATCAACTGGAAAATGGACTGTGGTATGTTCATACATAGAATAAAACTCAACAATAAAAGAAGTTGGAATGCTAAGAGGTGCTACAGCAAGGCATTATGTTAGCAGAGACAGAAGACAGACAAGAGATTAGAAATTGTATGGTTCCCTTCATATGGCATTTTTAAAAGACAATACTGTAAACCAGAGAGGAAATCATTTTTTGCCAGGGCCTGAGTGTGGGCATATAAGGGATATAAGGGAACTTTTCTGGGGATGATGGAAATGAACATCTATATCTTGACTGTGTTGGTGGTTACACTATTACACACCTTTGCCAAATCTCATCAAACTGTATCTTTAAAAAGAATGACTGTTTTATATATAAATTATATCTCAATAAATAAATTACAAATATATATTAATTAATCTTTCCAAAATTCTCCTACGATGTTTCTTCCCTTAGTAAACCACTGGAGCTGTATTATGTACACATCCACAGGTACACACACATGCACACATGTTTTTTTTTTCCTTCCAGTTTTCCTTCCTTCCCACCTCCCAGATTTGCCTTCCCCATAACACTCAACAAAAATATGTGAACTGTGAACACAGTTTCTATTTTTAGTGAATCTGGGTCTGTTCAAAGCAAGTCCCAAATGAAACTTCCAATGAAATAAAAATCATGTGAAAATTATCTCCTGGTTAGATAATTTCACATGTTCTCAAATATAAGGTAGATAAATGGAATCCAGCTTATATTCTTGTCTAGTTAACCGAAGGTTTCTATAGGTTCTCCTAAGAAGAGACTGCCACAGTGTCTAATCATTTCCCTTGAGCTTAAGCTGCTTATTGAAGGGGAAAAGAGCATGTGGTTTAACAACAGCAGGTAATCTTAGCTGATTTTACAAACTGAATATCTTGCCACAAGGAACCCTTTCCACAAAAAAATATGCACATATACAGTTCCAGTGGCATATACATTTATGAGGCTTGTGGGAAGGAACTTTTTCACTATGTGAGCAGCAAAGATACTGTATGTGCTTGAAAATATCTTTAGGGTCTGGCTCATCACAGAATCAAATGCATTGATAAATAATGATGCTTACCATAAGGATAATGACAACTTCTTTTCTCAATTGAGGTGACATTTAAAAATGTAGTTTAATTTTTGTTTTCTATTTCCAAAGCAGCAACCCAGAGCAGGAATGAGAACATGATGCAGTTTGAAAAACATGATATTAGGAAATGGATGAAATGTGAATAGCACCTTTAAAGTTGATTTGTCTTTTTTTATTTTCTACAGATGTCATTTGTTCTCAGCAAAATGCACTGCCACCCAGCAATCACCCAGACTCACCACTGTGTGAGTCTGCACTGTCTGAATATTTTTTTTCTGAGTCCACGATGATTTTGTAAAGTAACTAAAGGGATAAACAAGGGCCTATACATGTTCTGTGATTAGCATTCTATTTGCCCCAAAACGTTTTTTTAATAAATAATGCTATGAATAAATACTAGCAATAATTAAAAGGAAGAAATAAACTTGACCTTAGAAACAGCAGAACTTACATACTTTCATACACAGAACATACCCTTAATTTCCAATTATCTGCGACAATGGTGAACAGATAGCTGATGAACCCAAATATTGACAACTAAGATACAAATGGCTTTACATGTAAATAAGCCAATTTCTTTCCGCATCAGTTTTATCAACACTGCTAAAAATAACAGCCTATTAGAGCAACTAGTCAACAAAAGTAAAGAAGTACTAGACATATTGTTACCTTTTATACAATATCCTACGGAGTTGGTTATGCCTGAGGTGTGAGTAAATAATAACCAGATAGAGAGAGAGAGATGGGGTATTCAAATTTCTACAAAGAAGAATCAGCCCCAGTAAAACAAAACAACAATTATCTTAGGTAGGTCTTTGTTTGAGATCTCTATTTATCTTTGTTGAATATTCCTTACCCAAATACTGATTTTGTGTGGAGAAGTAGTGACAGGACATAGCTCTTACTAAACCTGAGAAGACTTATTGCCTGACTATGTTCCTTAAAGCTACTATTCTGGCATTTTCTACAGTCTTTCAAAGCTTCATTCCATCTTCTGTACTTTGTCTCTATTTTTCCAGTAGGTTCCATACATTTTGCTTTGCAGACCAAAGAAATCATCACTTATGAACTATATATTTTTGTGACACATTTCTTAACTGCTCTGTTAATCCTTTGGCTTCCTCATCTCTAAACTGGGGAGAATTTATAGTATATATCACACATATTTTTATGGGGCTTAATGAAGCAACAGATGTAAAGTGTTTAGAGGAGTGTCTGGGATATTGTAAGGGCTAATAGGTTACTTATTGTGTTACTGATGTTTTTTTGCATCTCTAATCCCACAATTGTTGGTGCTGTCAAAATTTCTTCTAAATTTTCATCCATATTCATCTGCTCAAAATTTATACTCACCAATTTTTCCCATAATAGGCTTTTTTAATTTTCCACCTCAGTATCATTGCTTTTTAATTTCTCTGAAATGTTCTTCTCCTGTCTGCTGGTCACAATCTGCCCTTATTCACCATTTAAGAAGCATTCAAAGTATATTAAGTGCCAGACACTTTACATGGTAGAGATAATTACTCACCACTTAGTAACAATGTATTCTCCCACCTTAGCTGCCCCCTGGCATTCAGGTGGATCCATGTGACTTCTACTAACCCATAGGTTTTCAGTGAAGCCCAGAAGGGTTGGATTAAATTTCCATGCGCACTTTATCCCTCTGGGAAACAGAGAGGTCAGTGATGCAGCTATGAGTTGCTGGAGTTCCCATTAGCCTGAGACCTGGATTAATAAAGCTCCTATCAATTCACACTGGACATATATGATGAACAATTAATGTACTTTGTAATGTTAAAGCACTGATACATGGAGGTCAATTTGTTGCCATGGCAGACCTTAGACTCTCCTCACTATACTAGGTGCAAGAGATAAAGAAATGAAAGACCAAATTGCTGCCCTCAAGGATCTTTATGGTAAAACTGTGCTGTCCAATATGGTAGCCACCAAACATGTTTTAAATTTAAGTTAATTAATATTAAATAAAATTTAAAGTTCAGTTTCTCAGTCATGCAAGCCACATTTCAAGATTTTAGTAGCTTATGTGGCCAATGGCTCCCATGTCGGACAGCATATGAATATTTCCAACATCAAAGCTATTGGATAGAACTGGTCTAGAAGAATGAATAAAGATGTAAGTTATTACAATACAGTTTTATAAATAATAACAAAACTGTTGGTAGAGAATATTATGAGAAGAAAGTGCTGAAAATAGTCTCAAAAATGTTCTTTTTAAGGTAATTGAGAAAAACATAAATGACACATCACCCTTTAATTTTTTAAATGTGTAAAATTATACACCACTTTTAGGGATTTAGTCAACACTGTATGAGAACATGTATGCAATGATGTACATAGCACTGAATGCAGCAATGCTGTTTTAATACCAGATGTCCAGAAGCACTGGAGACAATTATTTACACACCAATTTGGGCCTGGAAATATAAATAAATTATTAATTGTCCATGGCATTGAGTATTAGGTAGTTTTCAACATAAAATGAGTTGAGGCGTCCTTATGGTTAGGCTCCATGCAGTGACGAACAAAACATTACCATCATTACAGACAGAGCATGTCAGGGAGAACTGTGGGCACTGGGAATGAAGCTGTGAGGCTCTAGATGGTCTGGAGTATGAATTTCTCTAGAAAAGAGATGCCAAGGAGAACCGATCAGCTCTCCCATTTCTAAAAATGTGGCCTATTTTGAGGGATGTAGTACAGGGATATCACCATAAGCATCTCTCAGCAGGAGGAACATCTGGACACTGCTCACAGGACTTGTTCAGAGATGTGTGGTTGTTGAACTATAGAAATTATACTCACTGGGGTTTGGGATCCCATTAAGATGCATCGAGGGTGTGCACTCCTGACTTTCTCAGTGAATACAACTAAAACTCCTGTGCAGTGTGAGTGAAGGGATTTGTGGACTCTGTCAGGTATAGTCTAGCGGGTGGACTGGGAGCTTAGAATACTGATGTAATGGTGGTGAGTTTCCTGTTTGGGTCTTGTTTTGTTTTTCTTTCTGAGCCTAAAATCAAAGACAGCCTGAAACCTGGAAATGCACAGCAGCTACAGACAGAAATGGTTTCTCAAGAAGCCCTCTCTTTCCAGACAGAAAAGCAGGAAATGGAGACCCTATGAGACAGAGTGGAGAAATAGCCTCTTTTTATTTTTTTTATTCTCATTCCTTCCCACCTTAGCCCCGCAGGCAATCGCAGCTGTGTGTCTGTTTTACCAACAGTTTGTGAGTTCCAAGACAGCAGGCATTCTCTCACCTCTGCTCTGTACCGATGATCTATAACAATGCCTGGACAGAGGAAATATTCAGTACATATTCGTGCAAAGAAACAAAAACATAATATGAAGCAAAAGATAGAAGAGGTCACATCAAAAGGAAAACAGAATGATCAGAGAGGAGAAGATTTCTAGGACACTTTCACCTTTGGAAAGGTTTACCCAGAAGGGGCAAACAGTGCCAATAAAGCCACTTAAGATCATTTATTTGACAGATAAAATGGGAAATTTAAAAAGCCTGCATTGGTTAGAAAGAGGAGGAAGCTCCAGGGAAAGTTGCATTAGGCATAATTATTTCATCTTCTCTTTAATTCCACTTATATGCAAGTGAGGTTGGTTTACAGAAGCAGTGATACCTCCTGAGATTTAAACAACCTTCATGTCCTGTTATGGAAAGGAGTCCTAAAAAGAAGCAAGCACTCATTTTGTTACTGGAGATGGGTCCTTGGTCTCTTTGGGAGATAGAATTCAAGAATGAACACAAAAAGTGGTTGAGGGTTAAGAGTTTATTTGAAAAACAAGAGTATAAAGAAAGGCAGTAGTATGCTGAGAGTCGGGTTCCAGGCAGACCCAGAGAGAGTCACCAGGAGGAAACAAGAGGGAGCCTCCTTTTTTATGTAAAGAAGATTAATATTCACTAAGTGGGGTTAGGTTTCAAAGGGAACAGGAAGAGTTTTTTCAGAGTTGGGGCTCCCTCCACCCTCATGTGGGGCAGAGGGATTTGGGGCTATATCTGGTTCCCAGGGAACTATCAGGGCCCCAGGAGGTTTGATTCTTATTACGTTAAGGACAGAGGAGCATGATTTTTACTATGCTGATAAGTGTATAATGCATTTGTGGCGAAGTTTGAATCAAGGTCTCCTCCATGTTGGAACCAGCCAGTTTTCACCAGTCTGTTGCCTGTATTCTCACCCCCTCCTCCTGGGAGGACAGATTACATGGAAGGTGTAGGATGTGAGCAAGCATCTAGCTGAATATAAACACCATCTCAAACCACCCTCTCCCTCCAAGCTCCTGTCTGGCTATCTACTTACTGTAATACTTTCAACCCACATGCATTTATTAAGGGCCACTTTAGCTACTTGCTTTAGAGAATCGAGTTTAATTTACCAAGTCAAGGGAATGCTTTCTCTAATATTCAGCCTCAGTCAATTTTTCTAGTGTTCAATGTGCACTAAGCACTCTGAGACAAAAGTCCTCAATGAACAAAATTTGCAACCCTCCCTTGTAGGCAAGGACTTTAGCTTCTGTGGTTTTACTTATATTTTTCTTCCCCATGTGTTTTTGTTTTTGTTCTTTGTTTTTACTCAGATATTACTGATTTCAGGTTTTAGGCAATGCAATAAATTATCTCACATACACTTCGTTGGACATCTTCCAAGCAAAATGCCCTCATTCTGCTACTTTGTACACTCTATGTACCATCTGAGGATTTTATTGGATACATCAATTGTGCAGAGCATTTGATTATATATGGGCAAACAGGACTATGCAATTTCTCTAGTTTATCTTCTGTGTAATGTATCCTTTAAGCAATATCATAAATAAACTCAGCCATTTTCCCAGCTTGTCCTCCCTGTGCAGAAGCATGCTGAGAGTAAAATGTGCAAAATTCTTTTTCACTGTAATTTTACCCACCCTGAGGATTAGCTGGACAATTGCTTTCTCCTTTGAATTCATTTTGCACTGTGTTCTGTGCTGGTTAATATTTTTAAAAATTGCATCAGACAACACAAAGAAATAAAAGGCAACCAGATTGGTAAGGAAGAAGTCAAACTGTCACTGTTTGCAGATGACATGACATTGTACATAAAAACCGTAAAGAAAACACTCCAAAACTACTAGATGTAATATCTGAATTCAGCAAAGTTGCATGATACAAATTAATACACAGAAATCTGTTGCATTCCTATACAGTAACAATGAACTAGCAGAAAGAGAAATCAGGAAAACAGTTCCATTCACAATTGCATCAAAAACGATAAAATACTTGGAATAAACCTAACCAAGGAAGTGAAAGACCTATACCCTGAAAACTACAAGACACCCTTAAGAGAAATTAAAGAGGACACTAATAAATAGAAACTCATCCCATGCTCTTGTCTAGGAAGAATTAATATTGTCAAAATGGCCATCCTGCCTAAAGCTATCTACAGATTCAATGCAATCCCTATCAAAACACCAACAACATTCTTCACGAACTGGAACAAATAGTCCTAAAATTCATATGGAACCACAAAAGACCCCGAATAGCCAAAGCAATCCTGAGAAGGAAGAATAAAGCAGGGGGGATTACGCTCCCCAAGTTCAATCTCTACCACAAAGCCACAGTAATCAAGACAATTTGGTACTGGCACAAGAACAGCACCCAGATATTCACCCAAACATATATGGTCAATTAATATATGATAAAGGAGCCACAGATATACAGTGGGGAAAATACAGCCCCTTCAACTGGTGTTGGCAAAACTGGACAGCTACATGTAAGAAAATGAAACTGGATCATTGTCCAACTCCATGCACAAAAGTAAATTTGAAATGGATCAAAGACCTGAATGTAAGTCATGAAACCATAAAACTCTTAGAAAAAAACATAGGCAAAAATCTCTTGGACATAAACATGAGCAACTTCTTCATGAACTTATCTCCCCAGGCAAGGGACACAAAAGCAAAAATGAACAAGTGGGGCTATATCAAGCTGAAAAGCTTCTGTACAGCAAAGGACACCATCAATAGAACAAAAAGACATCCTACAGTATGGGATAATATATTCATAAGTGACATATCTGATAAGGGATTGACATCCGAAATATATAAAGAGCTCACACACCTCAACAAGCAAAAAGCAAATAATCCAATTAAAAAGTGGGCAGAGTATCTGAACAGACACTTCTCCATAGATGAAATTCAGATGGCCAACAGGCACATGAAAAGATGCTCCACATCGCTAATCATCAGAGAAATGTAAATTAAAACCACAATGGGATATCACCTCACACCAGTTAGGATGGCCACCATCCAAAAGACCAACAACAACAAATGTTGGTGAGGATGTGAAGAAAGGGAAACCCTCCTACACTGCTGGTGGGAATGTAAACTAGTTCAACCATTATGGAAAACAGTATGGAGGTTCCTCAAATAACTCAAAACAGAAATACCATTTGACCCAGGAATTCCACTCCTAGGATTTTATCCTAAGAATGCAGCAGTGCAGTTTGAAAAAGACATATGCACCGCTATGTTTATCACAGCACTATTTACAATAGCCAAGAAATGGAAGTTACCTAAGTATCCATCAGTAGATGAATGGATAAAGAAGAGGTGGTACATAAACACAATGGAATATTATTCAGTCATAAGAATAAAACAAATTCTACTATTTGCAACAACATGGATGGAGCTAGAGGGTATTATGCTCAGTGAAATAAGCCAGGCAGAGAAAGACAAGTATCAAATGATTTCACTCATCTGTGGAGTATAAGAACAAAGAAAAAACTGAGGAACAAAATAGCAGCAGACTTACAGAACCCAAGAATGGACTAACAGTTACCAAAGGGAAAGGGACTGGGGATGATGGGTATGGAGGGATGTATAAGGGGGAAAGGGGCATTATGATTAGCACACAAAATGTAGAGGTGGTGCACAGGGAAAGCAGTATAGCACAGAGAAGACAAACAGTGATTCTACAGCATCTTACTACGCTGATGGACAGTGACTGTAATGGGGTATGTGGTGGGGACTTGATAATGGGGGTAATCTAGTAACCACAATGTTGCTCATGTAAGTGTATATTAATGATACAAAAATTAAGAAAAAGATTACATAAAAATATATATATTTACAAAATTTCTTCATTCACTTAGTCTTTAAGTCCAGGAATTAAGTCCAAGCTCCTAAAGTGTCCCACCAGCCCAGCATTCCTGGTCCTACCTTGAATATCCCTGGTTTTAATTTTATGAGTTCTTACATGGCAGTAATCATTGAAACAGTAATCATTGAAAAAAAATCTTGGCTACTTGATACATACAGGAAACAGATCATTATGATCAACTGAGTTAGTTTTCTGAAAAGCTGCAGGTAGGCATCTATGAACTTCAAACTCTTGAAATTAATTTTCGGTGGACATCATTTAAAGTATATTATACTTTTCTTATGCTTGATTACAAGGTACTAGTTAGTATTGGAGACATGAAGGACATAAGAACGTCACTACAAACATCATTAACTGGAGGGCTCTGACAGTTTTTTGCCTTTAAAACTGGCAAAATCTAAACAAAATTACTTTGAAGGTAAGTAGGATTCCTGGAGTTTACTGTAGACCTGTGAAATCAGACTTTCCCAGAAATGCCTCCACGATGTGTGTGTTGGGGTGTCAGGGGAGAGGGGTGCAGGGAGTTTTGCCCCAGTGCAAACCGGTGGCATTTGACGGTTCTTGAGGCTGCCTTTCACAGAGCTGCTGCTTCTCTCTAGCTGTGCGGCTGGCAGCTGCCACTGCTCACTGCTGTCATTGTACCAAGTAGTAACTGCCATTCCCCTGCTGTCTAATGTAGTCAGACTGTAAAAAAAAATGACATCTATCGCAAAAAATGATAAATTTCTTTGCAAAATCAGAGTAAATATTCTGTAAGTGTTAGTCCAAGGGGTTCTCTTGTGCATATGTAACCAACTTATGCAATGGGCTGCATTGTAGAAACAGCTTCATTTTCGTCTCCATACACTCTTGAAGTATCCTTTCTGTGTTTGGATGGCATTTCAGGGATAGACTATAATTTAGGGGTCATTTTCAGACACTAAAATGTCCAATCGAAACTTTACTCTTACATTCAATTTAAAGCTTTTACCTCTCACCAGTTGAGGCCTAACCACGATGGGCCCAGCAGAGAGGAAGGCATGAGGATGGGGGCATGGAAGCTGGACTCATCCCACCCAACAATCTCGTATTTGTGGTGCTCCACTTAGTTCTGGCATGTGTCCATATCTGATACACGTCCTGGATGTATTGGTGGTGCCTTTGGAGAAGACCAACAATGTACCATTTCTTTCTGTGGGGATTTATTTTCCAGGACAATTCACATCACCCTAGTGACCTCCAGTCCCAGCTTTATAGAAAAGGGTTCCCTTGCCCTCGGGACATCTTGCCCTCTCCAACATCTTCCATGGTCTCTTTTGGGCCCCTGGAAACCTTACAAACCCTTGTCCCATAAAACCGGGGAAGTTCAGGTCTGCTAATAACCCTGCCCTTCCACCCTTTCTCCTTACCTCCCGTGAGAGCTTCATTCAGCAGCTTTTGGCTTGAGGACTTTTCCAGAGAAGGTCAGGGACCTGTACTAACATGAACTCATCGGAACACATGACAGGTATTTTCATTCTGTCCCTACAGGTTTCTGCAGCTCGGAAACCTTCCGTGTCTCTTCTATGGCAAACGACTCCAAACTCTATGAGCAGTCTGTGGGGTCCCTCCCTTTTCTGAGGTGGAGCGGAAGCACCCTCCTTCCTGTCTCCCTGAGAGGGAGGAAGGGAAATGCCATAGCAATTTCTATCTCTAATGAGTCACTAGTCTTTTTTTATGTCACCTATAGATTGTGGATGAGCACTGATCATGACCATGGTCATCTCTTGGTAAGTCAGCTGCAGTGTCTAAGCACCTCGTTTTAGAAGGAGCCACACACTGTATGTCGTAGGAGCAGTCACTCTGCAGTATCTGTTCAGCTCCCAGAAGCCTTTTGCATTGTTCTATCCTAGTGTATTTCAGATTCTCAAACCTGTAATAGGTATCTACTTTCTGATGAATGTGATGGTGCAGATTGCTCCGTATTACTTTTTAATCTTTTAGATTTTTATGTCGCATCTCCTTAGGCCAATGATAAGTGACTCACTGAACTCTTGAAATTTCTTATATTTTAATCAAATAAATATATGTACTCAGCATTGTTAAAAGAAGGCATAACTTGAATTTATTTATTAGTATTTTTTTCTTTGTCTAACATGGCAACTTTTCAAGAGCAATCCTGCGGCATTGCCTACATTAAAGAGGAAGGAGATTGGAATCTGGGTAATAAATTCCAGTGTTACTTGACAACTTGCTAGATAGGAGATTTTGAGAAAGTTTCTTATTTTGGCCTCAGTTTCCTTTTTTTAAACAATATCTATTTTGCCTGTTTGTAAGGATTACATGTTGCAATTAATATACATTTTCTGGACTTTAGTAGGAGATTCATATATGCTAGTACCTTTCACTTAGCTTTCAATTACTGTTCCATGATCTAAGATATTCCACTCTGAGTATCTTCTTTAAATTTGCGATGATTTCTTACTTTCAGAATAATCTTTCAGAATCTGTATCACAAAACCAACAAATCAGTTATATTAGCTACCCTTCACTCACTTGTATTATATCATACTGAGAGTCCTTAGAGAGCCATAAAAAATACGTGCACTTGCCAGAGGCAATATTATTGCTTTTTCTAATTCCTTCTGAATTCTATGATGTAATTAATCTGAGCTTGGTGCTCTGTCAGCTTCAATAATCCTGGCAGCCTTATTACACTCTCCAGCGGAGACATAAATATTAAGTGAGCACCTGAGGGAATTAGGTGCTGCTGTCATCATTACCAGCCAATGTTTTTAGAAACCATTTCACCCCATTGTATATATGAGAAATTGTATATTGAACTGAGAATGAATAGAACCGTGGTGTTTGCCAACTCGTTTTTATAACTGGGGGCAGGGTGGAGGAGGAGGGCCAGAGAGGATTCTAATAAGGAAGAAGAAAATTAAACTGCATCTGTGTAGGTAAAACCAAGAGTCTATGTTCATTATTAAAGCTGTTTGTCATTGGAACCACTGGTTGTTGTCTCAGGGAAGTATTGTACATGCCTGAGTTTCAGAAAACAACACTTTTCTCGATTTTGTTTTGCTGCTTTTGATTTGATTGCCAGCATGGTAGTGTGATTGGATACCCGAATAATAATACATTTTGGCGTGCAGATCTGAATAGTGAAGGAAAAGACGAGGAGAATAATGTCAGTGGCTTCAGCCCATGTTAAATTTATGCAAAAATATGGTTAGCCAAATGATGAACAGATGCAGATGCGTATTTCCTTCATTTTTGTTAAATATCCTGCAAATGATTCTGGCTGGTTATACAGGAAAATTGCATCAAAATGAAGTGTGCACACGAGTAAAATATTAATGACTGATCTCCATTCAGTGGGCTAAGATAATGCGGCTGTTTTTAGCCTCCAGCTGTGGAAACATAACTTACTTTTCCTGGCAGGAAAAAAAAGAGACTTCCCTTTATAAAAAAAAAAAATTCCATCTCACTTGCTCCTTACTTATTTTTTTCTTTCTTGGTTTTTTGACACCTCTTTCTTTCAGGAGGATCTCTGCTGTCTCCACAGTCTTCCTTCAGTAATAAGGAGGCAGCACACGTAAACTTGTAGACTTCTGGCACTGCATGTCTGCTGAGTGGTGGACTCCTTGCAGAGGGGCCTGGTGGGTCTCAGTGCCTGACGTACACTCTGTGATGGCAGGCTTTGTGCCCTTGCCTCCTGAGTCCTAGCTGCCTTGAGGTCACGAGTGAGCTGGGGAACTAGGACTGGCTTCGTTTCTCACAAAAGCTTGGCCAAACTTGGGTGATAGCGATTAAGTCAAAATAGTCTTTTTGAGGGATGAATAAAGGCGTATAGGCAGTAGTGCAGGATGGGGGTAGGCAGAAGGTGAAGAATATGCAGCCAAGGTGGTAGGTAAAATCTGTGAAGCAGAAATGGCTGCAAAGGAACAGAAAACACAAGTGGGGCAAAAGAGGAAAGAGAGAAGTAAAGTGCTAATCATAATAACAACATTGATATATGTAGCCAGACATCTACCATCTTGTTCAATTTTCACAATACTACAAGTATCATAGAATCCTTCCAAATCCTACAGATGCGGAAAACTGAAATACAGAGAGATTTAAAAACTCACCCAAGATCACATAGCTAGTTGAATTCAGCACTTTGGCCCCAGAGTCCATATTCTTCAGAACTATGTTACTCTGTTACTATATTGCTTTCAGTAATATCTGTAGCAGCGGAAGGAGAGTTAGTGAAGCAACTGAGTCATAATATTAGACGAAATGGACAGTGGAGAGCAGCAATTTTCACTGAGATCAGTTCTATCTCACAGGCTCTCCTAAATCCTTAAGCTATTAATTCGAACCATAAAATTCAGCCTTTTCTCCTGTATGTATGGAGACCTGACTGTATGGTTGTGAGGCCTCTAGCATGCTTACACATTGAAGTATTTAAAGATAATATGGGGAGAGATCTGAAAAATAAAAAATGAGATATGAACATCTGAGAGAGCATGGTCCAGGCAGAGATAAATGAGCATAAATACCCTGAGATAGAAAGGCATCTGACATGTTCTAGTCTTGTCAAGAAGGCCAGTTTAGTTCCACTGTAACAGGGATTCTTTCCATGTTATTTCAAAAACCCTAAAACTTTGAGCAGTGAGGGACTGATACATAGGAAGGTACCAATAGCCTGAATGCAAACTGATCATTTGGGCACTGAGCATTGATGAATGGAAGTCAAATGTTACCAAAATGGTGATAGGAGTGGAAAGAGAGTTCGAGCATTTAAAATGAGAAAACTTAACTTACAAATTTGTTCTCGATTAGCCTCACTCCTTTGTTTATATTTTGATGCACCCAATAGCCTCATGGTGTTTACTTGGCTTTAGAGACTTTGTGTTTTTTTCCAAACAAACATACTGCTTATTAAATAGGCCATTTCCAGGTTTTCATGAATAAGCAATAATGCCAACATTTGACAACTTAATTTTATCAGGCCGTTCATCTATGTAAAGTTATTAGGATCATTTATTCCTAAATATACTCTGGATTGAGAGGTAAGCAAAAACAAAATAAAAATTGCCAAATAGGCTACAGAAACATTTTCATAATTTCAGTGTTCCTCATTAGCAACTCTTTGACATGCTCTTTGACTAACTCAAGTTTTATGTTAGATAGTAATCCGTCTTCAATATAAAGTGTAATTATATGTAATTGTGCTCTCTAGGATATCAGAATTAACAAATACACTGAAAATGTACAAATAAAATACATGTCATTCACTTTTTCTCCCATTTTGATGCCTCTCGATTTCTCCTCTAGTCCCATGCTTGTATTTCTTCACTTCTGCTGTGGGATCCATGTGGTGTCTTGAGTTCCACTTCTGGCTCTGCTACTTGTATTAAAGCTGCCAATAGTTTGCACAAAATGTGGTAAAAATTCATTTTTTATTCATTCTCATTTTTCAGTGCAATCGAAATATTGGTCATAAATCTATGAGAAGTTCGTGGTATCCATCTGCGTTATAGGTACCAGGCTATACTGAGAATTCTCCCTCCCTTCAGATGTTGAGTTATTAACTTTAAATCAAATCTCTTGGCTTCAATACATGGTTATATTGGTGTACAGGAACTGCCATAACAAAATACCACAGACTGAGTGGTTTAAACTAGAAAATTTTATTTTCGCACAGTTTTGGGGGTTAGAAGTCCAAGATCCAAGTGTCAGAAGTTTTGATTTCTTCTGCGGCTCCTCTCCTGGCCCTGCGGGTAGATGGTCTTCTTGCTGTCTTCCCTTATGGTCATCCCTCCATCTGTGAGTCTGTGTTCTAACCATCTCTTCTTATAAGAACACAGTCATATTGGTTCAGGGCCCACCCACATGACCTCGTTTTACCTTAATTACTTCTATAACATCCCTGTCTCCAAATACAATCACATTCTCAGGCACTGGGGGTTAGGCTTCAAGATGAATTTTGAGAGCACACAATTCTGCCCATAACAACAGTATTTCCTCATGACATATCCCCCAGAAGAATCTTGGTGGCTTTGCTGCACTGTTTCCAGACATATTCAGGGTACCTCTGACTCAAACAAGGGCCTCTGCTACAAGCAGATGATTCTGGCAGTTTATAGAGCAGATAAAGTGAGGAGATCACATGAGGATATCAGTGAGCGCGTGGTTTTGCTACTCCAGGGGACAGACATAAGCTGTTTTACTGAAGCCCTTGTACACTGTGTGCTTGGGTGCATGTGTCTGTGTAATTTTTATCTTTATAACCAACATAAAAAGTTGGTTTTATAATCCCATTGTATACTTACAGAAAAAAAGCTTAGATGTAATGGCAAGTTTATGGGTCATAGAGTGAAGATTAAAATCCAGATTTCTACAATTTCAAAACACTTGGCACTGTTGCCACTGCATAGCATGCTCTCTCTGAAGGCTAAATTGGTTTTGACCTTGAATAAGACTCTCTGAAATGTTCTTTTCTTCTTCTATATTTGTGGACAATAACCCAGTGCTTTTGTTAATCTTACGGAGGTGACTCACTGAGAAACTCAGTTCAAGAAGGCTGAGAGGCAAAAGAATTCAAAGGACCTAAAATCTCACCAAGGGAAAAGCAACTCAGACCACTTGTGCTTACTACTGATGGTAATAGCAGGGTGCTCGTGTGTCTTAAAGCTGCACTAATTTAGAACCATTCAACCTAAATATAATTTCTATTACAAACAAAGTTTGTGTCCATTTCTCTGTGAATCCCATCTGGCAAAAAGAAACAGATGGTTTTCCCCAAACTTGGACAATACCTTTGTTAATGGTCTTGGCATACAAAATTTTCTGCTGGGATGGATGAGGAAAGTCTCCAGGAATGAGACAGTTGTCCTCCAGTGTGACAGAAATAGAACTAGAGGTTGTGAGACTATCTACCAAGAATCATACAGTACTTATTAAGATGCCATAAAGAACTAACCACTATTTTAGCTAGAACCCCCAGATCCAATAGACACCATGACATATTCCTAGAAATACTGATGCTGGTGACTCACACTGAGAAGTTAAAATTGCTTATTTGGGAGAGAGATTTGTAGCATCACAGGCATATGCAACAACAGTTGCCAATTCTGATTGCCTTGGGTAGGCCAGAAGTTTGAAATAAAAAGCTATGCTAAGCAATTCTGTTACTTCGTATTGTATTTATAACCAAGGGTCTTGTACCAACACAAAAACAATCCTGACAATTGGAGAAAAAAAAGCCTCTTAAGACTGAACACAGAAAGGATGACTCCTGTTATAAAATAAAAAATAAAGAGAGATGGACGAAGAAATTACTTGCAAATAAATGGATGATTCTGTAGCAAAAAATCATGGTATAATGGAAAAATATCATATATATTCAGTGTACAATCTTGATGAGAATTATCTAATGCCATGTTATTTTTAACCTACGGTTTTTCTTGGCCTAAATCTAAGCATGACATGTTAAACTGAATTTATTGACCCCCTTAAAAGTATAAGACTAGGGAAATGAAACTTATTTTTGAGAGATATCTTGCCTTGAGGGTATATCATACTTGCAATATTTATAATTACCAAAAGTTATGATACATATTATATAATATTTAACTGGATTGACTGGACTGTATGCATAAGAAAACATTATTTCTTGGCTTTCCAAAATACAGCTTGTACATTTACATATTTTGGTCATTAGAGGCCACTCACTTCTCGTATTGCTTATTGATGATGGAATAGATTATTGGTAACAGGAATCATTACACAGCCCAAGTCCATAGAGAAAAAGAGGAAACATAAAATGGAAACTACATAAATCATGAAACTGTATTTCTTTTTACAGTTCAGCAAATATGCATGAGCAAAAAATTATGATTGAAGAACTCAAGTTGTTATATTTTGCTTAAGTTTAGTATTACTTTGAATCAGGCACTCAGAATAACACCAATATTGGCAACCCTGTAACAAGAATAGACCTTTAGAATGAGCAAAGAACTTAATTAAGAAAAGATAAGGGTGTGATTCTTGAGTGAGCTCTTTTCTGTGAGCCGTGCTCCTTCACATGCTATGCAGTAGAGAAGAAATTACCCCTCCTTTAGATATGAGAAAACCTGAGTCTGAGAGGTGATCCGCCAGCAGAACTATTTTCTGTTCCTTATTCCTAGGCTGGGACTTTAAAGTCAATCCCCAAAATTTTCTTTCAATTAATCTAATACATTGATTCAGTCCGTCTGTGAGATGCATTTGAATTGTTTTTTTAGATCAAAGCTTCTTTTCATTAAGTGACACTCAAAAGACATTTCACTGATTTTCTAGCTGAACTGTTCAGTAATTGGTTGACCTGTATCCAAACCACAGAATTAAGAACAAATAAATAATCACTGGGGAGAGCTGGTGGCATTTAAAATTATAGTTTAAGTGATTTATAATCTAGCTGTTATTTTCTTAATAGGTGAATTGTCTTTTCTCTTAAATCTAAAAATGAGGTTTCCAATGTGTAAACCCTTTCGAAAAATAATTGTCAAAAAATCTATTCAAACATGACATTTATCAGACCTGCTAAATTAGCTGCTACTCTAAATAGACCTGAGATTTGGTCACTAAAAGAAGTTCCTCAAGATTTAGAAATGCATTAAGTTTCTATCATGGCAAGAGCAGATACGTCAGAGTTGGTAAAACCTTAGAATGAATTTAACGTTAGCAAGCACAACAGTAAAAATAAACAGTAGGATATATATGAGCAATGCAGACAAATGGAGAAAGTTTCAAAGCCAGCAGTTTTCTGTCCCAGTGGCTAAGTATAACTGTAGCACTCTCAGATTTGTTAGATGCTTTTTTTGTGGTGATACATGTTTCATTATAAACTTTTCTTCTGCTGTATTAAACTGCCCAATTGTAAGTTTGCAACTTCATGTAAATTAAATGGAAAATCTGTGATTAAATCATCATATAATATTCCACACTCGTAACCTAGCATTTTAGCTTTTTATAGAAGTTGTGATGATCTCACTAATGCTGCCCCCAAAAAGAGAAAATAAATTAATCAAACTTTAATTGCCAAGGTGCTTCCTAGAAAATGGAAGTCATAAGATGAATAGTAATCTATCTCATTTGCATTTTGCAACCAAACAGAAAAACTTTACTTTTCACTGTTTGGATTCACAATGTACTAGGCAAAAAAAAAAAAAAAAAAAAAAAAAGACAAATAGTGGGTTGCTATATTCTTAAAGATAATTTTAAGATGTCATGATTCTTAGAGATACTGAATTTTCTTAAAATGTGAGACCTTACATTTGTAAAAAAAAATGTAGATGGAAAACAAAATATTGATTCTTAAATTCTACAGAATGAAAGCCTGAAATATGGCAATACCTAAAAAGATTTCATTATTGAAATAATGGTAAGAGAATTTTGTTCCTCCTTGCCAAGAACACATTCATTGTTTTAGACATAATATACCAGAATACTATTCAATATACATTTATTTCTATCACTTATTCTACCAGTATTTATTGAACATCTATAATGTGCCAGATATAATGAACATTTGTAATTGTCCTGGGCTGTATGAAGACAATCATCAACAGTTCTCACAAAATGTACTTTCATGTAGAAAACTCTACACTGTGTAAGGAGCTGTGTTAGGGTTAATGACCCTGCCTTCAAGAAGTATGCTCGTCTCCAGTAGTAATAGGAAGGTGAGGGTGCTATGAGTAGAGCATGTGATAACGAGAGGGGGCGGGGTAGGAGGGTGGAATAGGCAGGGGAGTGATGATGCAAATGTGCCCAAGTAAGTGCTCCAAAGAAGGCGATTGTCATCCACATCTTACTGATAAATTTTCCCTGTGAATAGGACTAAGTCAACAACAAAGAACCCTAAATATCAGAAGTTGATTTGCTTTGATAAAAGCAGGTCCATGGGTAACACTGCATTTCCATAGGCATGGACTAAACACTCTTGGAGAACTCCATGATTTGGTAGATAAGACTTTTGTGGATTATTTATGTGATGCTTACTCACACAGAGCTTGTACAAGCCTGCCCCCTGAAGACCAGAGAACAAAGAGGATGTGTAACTGTTGGAAACTCCATCCTTATCCTCATAATAGCTTAATATCCATGGTACAATGAAGTGAAAGCAGAGGCTGTAAATGAGTATGGTTAACAGAAATCTAAGACAGCCTTTAAACTTCCTGCCCGTCTGGTTCACATATCCTGTATGACCAACCCCTTGAAGATGTGAGGAGAGGGTAGAATACAATGGGTTATCACTCTTGTTATTAAGTTACTTTTGGACTTTGTGTTCATAGAAAGGAACATTACCTTGAGTAGGTCTGACCTAACAATGTCAGTCCTTACAAGACAGTGAAGCATAAGAAGTCTTCTTTTGGCTGTGAGCTTTCATGTTGTTAGAGGAGGTGGCTTTTTGGTGAGAACTGGAGGGAGTCTTCTAGAAGCTGAGAGCAGATCCTGTTGACAGCTAGCAAGAAAACAGGAACCTCAAGCATAATAACCACAGGAAAATGAATTCCACCAACAGCCAATGAAGTTGAAAGAGGACCGACCCAGAGCTCCAGATGAAGAACTAGTTCTGCCTGACACCGTGATTCCTGTGAGATCCTGAGTAGAAGACCCAGGTAATCTATACCTGAAGTCTTGAATCATAGAAACTGGGAGATAATAAAGCTACTAAATTTATGGTGATTTGTTACATAGCAATAGAAAAACAATTGATTCGATGAATGGACCAACTCTTTGTGGTCTTGGGTAAGTTACTTAATTTCTTCATGCCTCAATTTCCTTAGCTCTAAAGTAGAAACGAGGTGATTTCACTTTCATGATTGGGATAAAATTTATTCTCCTTGAGAATAACACATAACACTGAAAATAACATAAAAGTTGACTACAGAAAAATAGATGTAAATCATGCTCCTGGCACAACATCACACAGAGATGTGTGTTTGTTTTTTTAATTCCACAACATTTAAGATGTATTTTCCATGTACTTGTCAATGAGAACTATAGAACATACAAATAATTCATCAGTGTGGTAGAATATTAGTTTTTCCATGTATGTGTACTAAATTGCAGATGATGATCATAGTTATTAGATTTAATTTTCTGTATTGTTTTTTTAGAATTTTCTCTTTACCAATTAAAGATATTTATTCTGATAATTATCATTGCTACAAAGAACTAACCAAACCCTAAATTGTAGGGCTTACACTCTACTGCAGTATCTGCAGCTGCCTTATTCAGTTACATAAATCGGTTTTAATAAAATATGGTCTTTATTAAGTGTTCTTCTTCTCCCTCTTGAACACAGGAAATCAGAACAAAATGAGATCAGAGAGAGAGAAGGTTGCTGGAGTTGGAATGGGCCAGGTGGGTATCAAGGCAGACCTCACATATGTTAAAGAAATACGGAACCAACATATAAGATTGAAAACCTGGGCATATATACCTGAATTCTCTACGGCTAAGAGAAGACTGACAAAAAAAGGTGATCTCTTCCAGGGAAGACTGACCCACTTGTCTATTTACACGGTATATATACCATTACCTCTGAAGTAGCCGTCACCTGCCCTGCATTCTCACAGTTATCCATAGCTCCCAACATAGAGCCTTGCCTTCACTGCAAAAAATTTATTGAATAGCTCAATATATAGTATTTTATGTCATCAATAACAGGTAATGTTTAAGGCCTGGAACATTATCCTTATCCAGAACCATGTCTGACTATAAACTGAATAGAGCAAGTCACTCTGAATTACTTCTCCCCACCCTCTGCTTAATGATGCTGTGAGTTACTGCATATTACCTGCTCTATAGGACTGTGCATGAGTATTACCACAAAGAGGGTGACTTGGTTTCATATTGCAAACTGCTCAGAGTTTTGCTACATAGTCACAGACTAAGGTATAACTTTGGACAATTGGTTTTCACTCACAAGTGCTCCAAAATAAATTCCCAGAGCACATAATAATGATTTGTTGTTTCTTTTTCCAGTTCATCCTTTGCCATTCTTTACTCCAACTCACAGAAAGCACAGAAAATCAAGCCAGAAATATCCTCATCCCTTTAATTTTTTCCAGATATTCTAAATTCCTCCACCAGTGAATCCACTGTACATTTTGGACTGTATGCTTGTGCAACTCATGTCTTTATTTCTAACTTCTGATTAGTTGTACACTGCTATCAAAATATTATATTACGTGTAAATTTCATATTTTCTTTGAAGTCTTGCTCTCATGACCCTATTGACAGTTTGGGCTTCAATGTCTATTTTAGAAAAACTCTTAGTTCCTCTGTGAGTTATAATTAGGGTAACGATATAATTTATTGTCCAAACCATAACACATTTGAAAGGACAAGGGGACATCAATGACACCTAAATAACAATTCTAAACACGGGAAAACCAGGATATATTGTCACACTAGTAATAACCCCTTGGGCCTTGTTAAGATAAGAGTTCTGATAAATATTTGCATACATCCATAGGATAAAGCAGCTTCTTTTTTTCACCAAACCTAATAAATGAGGCTAATATACCACTCTCGGGACCTCTAGTGCCCCATAAGGCCTATCTCACAGCTTTCCCAATAGTAAATATTTTAACTGTTACAGACCAGTTAACATGACTTTCCTGGGAGAGATTTTCGATTATATAGATTATTCTTCTGCCTGTTAATAATTAACAAGCTATACTAAATACTCAATAAACCAATTGGCATCTTTATTTTTTAATATATTCTTCACTAGTAGAATACTGTTCTGATAGAGATGGTTTTAATCCAGGATTCTTGTGGCTTGGTGTTATTACCCAGAAGGAAAGAGTTATTACAGGTAATGTTGATGATAAGTTGATGATGAGAATAATCAAAAACTTTTAAATTTTATGAACAGTCATTAGATCTGTTGGGGGTAAAACACTGACTGTAAATATAATGCTCTTGCATCAAATTTTAGCTGAATGGAAATGGGGAAAATATTGGTACTAAAAGACTAAGAAATAGTATCTGAGACAAGTTACAAAAATACTTTAGCTGCTATAATACAAAGACAACTGGGAAGTCCATTTTGGCATTAATTCTGAAGTAATAAGATGATAAATTGAATTACTTCATATTTTCCATCTGTCATTTCAGACTGCCATTTTTGTCCATGCTGTAGACTCCTATTTTTTTTTTCTGGTATCATTAATCTACAATTACATGAGAAACATTATGGTTACTAGACTCCCCCATCATCAAGTTCCCACCACATACCCCATTACAGTCCTGTCTATCAGCATAGTAAGATGCTATAGAGTCACTACTTGTCTTCTCTGTGCTATACTGCCTTCCCCGTGCCCCCCCACATGATGTCTGCTAATCATAATGTCCCTTTTTCCCCCTTGTCTCTCACTTCTGACCCATCCTCCCCAGTCTCTTTCCCTTTGGTAACTGTTAGTCCATTCTTGAGTTCTGTGAGTCTGCTGCTGTTTTGTTCCTTAAGTTTTTTTCTTTCTTATACTCCACATATGAGTGAAATCATTCGATACTTATCTTTTTCCACCTGGCTTATTTCACTGAGCATAATACCCTTTAGCTCCATCCATATTGTTGCAAATGGTAGGATTTGTTTTCTTCTATGGCTGAATAATATTCCATGTGTGTATGTACCACCTCTTCTTTATCCGTTCATCTACTGATGGACACTTAGGTTGATTCCATTTCTTGGCTATTGTAAATAGTGCTGCGATAAACATAGGGGTGAGTATGTCTTTTTCAAACTGGGCTGCTGTACTTGTTGGGTAAAATCCTGGGAGTGGAATTCCTGGGTCAAATGGTATTTCTATTTTGAGTTTTTTTGAGGAACCTCCATACTGCTTTCTACAATGATTAAACTAGTTTACATTACCACCAGCAGTGTAGGAGGGTACCCCTTTATTCACATCCTCACCAACATTTGTTGTTGTTGGTTCTTGGATGGTGGCCATCCTAACTGGTGTGAGGTGATATCCCATTGTGGTTTTAATTTGCATTTCTCTGATGATTAGCAATGTGGAGCATGTTTTCATGTGCCTGTTGGCCATCTGAATTTCTTCTTTGGAGAAGTGTCTCTTCAGATCCTCTGCCCATTTTTTAATTGGATTATTTGCTTTTTGTTTGTTGAGGTGCATGAGCTCTTTATATATTTTGGATGTTAACCCTTTATCGGATATGTCATTTATGAATATATTCTCCCATACTGTAGGATGTGTTTTTGTTCTATTAATGATGACCTTTGCTGTACAGAAGCTTTACAGCTTGATATAGTCCCACTTGTTCATTTTTGCTTTTGTTTCTCTTGCCCAGAGAGATATGTTCATGAAGAAGTTGCTCATGTTTATGTCCAAGAGATTTGCCTGTTTTTTCTAAGAGTTTTATGGTTTCGTGACTTACATTCAGATCTTTGATTCATTTCGAATTTACTTTTGTGTATGGGGTTAGACAATAATCCAGTTTCATTCTCTTACATGTAGCTGTCCAGTTTTGCCAACACCAGCTGTTGAAGAGGCTGTCATTTCCCCACTGTATATCTGTGGCTCCTTTATCATATATTAATTGACCATATATGTTTGGGTGAATATCTGGACTCTCTATTCTGTTCCACTGGTCTGTGGGTCTGTTCTTGTGCCAGTACCAAATTGTCTTGATTACTGTCGCTTTGTAGTAGAGCTTGAAGTTGGGGAGTGTAATCCCCCATGCTTTATTTTTCCCTCTCAGGATTTCTTTGGCTATTCGGGGTCTTTTGTGGTTCCATATGAATTTTAGAACTATTTGTTCCAGTTCATGAAGAATGCTGTTGGTATTTTGATAGGGACTGCACTGAATCTGTAGATTGCTTTAGTTAGGATACCCATTTTGACAATATTAATTCTTCCTAGACAAGAGCATGGGATGGCTTTCCATTTTTCAGTGTCCTCTTCAATTTCTCTTAAGGGTGTCTTGCAGTTTTCATGGTATAGGTCTTTCACTTCCTTCATTAGGTTTATTCCTAGGTATTTTATTCTTTTTGATGCAATTGTGAGTGGAATTGTTTTTCTGATTTCTCTTTCTGTTAGTTCATCATTAGTGTATAGGAAAGCAACAGATTTCTGTGTGTTAATTTTGTATCCTGCAACTTTGCTGAATTCAGATATTAGTTCTAGTAGTTTTGGAGTGGAGTCTTTAGGGTTTTTTATGTACAATATCATGTCATCTGCAAACAGTGACAATTTGACTTCTTCTTTACCAATCTGGATGCCTTGTATGTCTTTGTTTTGTCTGATTGCCATGGCTAGGACCTCCAATACTATGTTGAATAACAGTGGAGAGGGTGGGCATCCCTGTCTTGTTCCCGATCTTAGATGAAAGGCTTTTAGCTTCTCGCTGTTAAGTATGATGTTAGCTGTGGGTTTGTCATATATGGCCTTTATGATGTTGAGGTACTTGCCCTCTGTACCCATTTTGTTGTGAGTTTTTATCATGAATGGATGTTGAATTTTGTCAAATGCTTTTTCAGCATCTATGGAGATCATGTGGTTTTTGTTCTTCTTTTTGTTGATGTGATGGATGATGTTGATGAATTTTGGAATGCTGTACCATCCTTGCATCCCTGGGATGAATCCCACTTGATCATGGTGTATGATCCTCTTGATGTATTTTTTAATTCAGTTTGCTAATATTTTATTGAGTATTTTTGCATCTGTCTTCAACGAGGATATTGGTCTGTAGTTTTCTTTTCTTGTGGGGTCTTTGCCTGTTTTTTTGGTATCAGAGTGATGCTGGCTTCATAGAATGAGTTTGGAAGTATTCCCTCCTCTTCTATTTTTTGGAAAACTTTAAGGATAATGGGTATTATGTCTTCTCTATATGTCTGATAAAATTCAGCAGTGAATCCATGTGACCAGGGGGTTTTGTTCTTGGGTAGTTTTTTGATTACTGATTCAATTTAGTTGCTGGGAATAGGTCTGTTTAGATTATCTGTTTCTTCCTTGGTCAGTCTTGGAAGGTTGTATTTTTCTTGGAAGTTGTCCATTTCTTTCAGGTTTTTCAGCTTGTTAGCATGTAGATTTTCATAGTGTTCTTTAATAATTCTTTGTATTTCTGTGGAGTCCGTCGTTATATTTCCTTTCTCATTTCTGATTCTGTTTATGTGTGTAGATTCTCTTTTTCTCTTAATTATTCTGGCTAAGGGTTTATCTATTTTGTTTATTTTCTAAAAGAACCTGCTCTTGCTTTCATTGATTTTTTTCTATTGTTTTAGTCTTCTCAAGTTTATTTATTTCTTCTCTGATCTTTATTATGTCCCTCCTTCTGGTGACTTTGGGTCTCATTTGTTCTTCTTTTTCCAATTTCAGTAATTGTGTCTTTAGACTATTCATTTGGGAATGTTCTCCCTTCTTTAAATAGGCCTGGATTTCTATGTACTTTCCTCTTAGAACTGCCTTCGCTGCGTCCCACAGAAGTTGGAGTTTTGTGTTGTTGTTATTTTTCTCCATATATTGCTTAATTTCTGTTTAAATTTGATCACTGATCTACTGATTATTTAGGAGCATATTGTTAAATCTCCACGTGTTTGGGAGCCTTTTTGTTTCCTTTGTACAATTTATTTCTAGTTTTATACCTTTGTTATCTGAGAAGTTGGTTGGTAGAAATTCAATCTTATTTAATTTACTGAGACTCTTTTTGTGGCCTAGTATGTGGTCTATTCTGGAAAATGTTCCATGTGCACTTGAGAAGAATGTGTATCCTTTTGCTTTTGGGTGTAGAGTTCTGTAAATGTCTGTTAGGTCCATCTGTTCTAGTGTGTTGTTCAGTGCCTCTGTTTCCTTACTTATTTTCTGTCTGGTTGATCTGTCCTTTGGAGTGACTGGTGTGTTGAAGTCTCCTAGAATGAATGCATTGAATTCTATTTCTTCCTTTAATTCTGTTAGTATTTGTTTCACATATGTCAGTGCTCTTGTATTGGATGCATATATATTTATAATGGTTATATCCTCTTGTTGGACTGCCTCCTTTATCATTATGCAATGCCCTTCTGTGTCTCTTGTTACTTTCTTTGTTTTGAAGTCTATTTGTCTGATACAAGTACTGCAACACCTGCTTTTTTTCTCTCTATTGTTTGCATGAAATATCTTTTTCCATCCCATCATTTTTAGTCTGTGTATGTCTTTGGGTTTGAGGTGAGTCTCTTGTAAGCAACATATAGAATGGCCTTCCTTTTTTATCCATTCTATTACTCTGTGTCTTTTGATTGGTGCATTCAGTCCATTTACATTTAGGGTGATTATCGGTAGATATGTACTTATTGCCTCTGCAGGCTTTGGATTCGTGGTTACCAAAGGTTCAAGGGTAGCTTCTTTACTATCTAACTGTTTAACTTAACTCTTTTATTAAGCTATTATAAACACAGTCTGTTGATTCTTAATTTCCCTCCCTTCTTATTCTTCTTCCTCCATTCTTTATATGTTGGGTGTTTTGTTCTGTACTTTTTGTGTTTCCTTTGAATGCTTTTGTGGATAGTGGATTTTATTTTTTGCCTTTAGTTAGTATTTGGTTGGTCTGCTTTCTTTGCTGTGAATTTATTTTCTCTGGTGACATCTTTTTAGCCTTAGGAGTCCTTCCATCTAGAGCAGTCCCTTTAAAATATCCTGTGGAGGTGGTTTGTGGGAGGCAAATTCACTCAACTTTTGTTTATCTGGAAATTATTTAATACCTCCTTCAAATTTAAATGATAATCGTGCTGGGTACAGTATTCTTGTTTCAAGACCCTTCTGTTCATTGCATTAAATATATCATGCCATTCTCTTCTGGCCTGTAAGGTTTCTGTTGAGAAGTCTGATGATAGTCTGATGGGTTTTTCTTCATAGGTGATCTTTTTTCTCTCTTTGGCTGCCTTTAATACTCTGTTCTTGTCTTTGATCTTTGCCATTTTAATTATTATATGTCTTGGTGTTGTCTTCCTGTGTCTCTTGTGTTGGGAAATCTGTGGGCTTCCATGGTCTGAGAGACTATTTCCTTCCCCAGCTTGGGGAAGTTTACAGCAATTATTTCTTCAATGACACTTTCTATCCCTTTTTCTCCCTCTTCTTCTTCTGGTACCCCTGTAATGTGAATATTGTCCCGTTTGGATTAGTCACACTGTTGTCTTAATATTCTTTTGTTCATAGAGAATCTTTTATCTCTCTCTGCCTCAGCTTCTCTGTATTCCTGTTCTCTGATTTCTATTCCATTGACAGTCTCTTGCACCTTGTCCAGTCTGCTCTTAAGACCTTCTATTGATTGTTTCATTTCTGTTATCTCCCTCCAGACTTCCTCCCTTAGCTCTTACATATTTCTCTGCAGGTCCATCATCATGGTTCTGATTTTTATTTTGAAGTCTTTTTCAGGAAGATTGGTTATATCTATCTCATCAGGCTTTCTCTCTGGGGTTGTCTAAGTGATTTTTGATTGGACCAGATTCTTCTGCCTTTTCATGGCGATAGAGGTGGTCACAGGCAGGTGGCTCATGTGTCAGCTGGGAGAACAAAGTCCCTTCCTGCTTGTTGTTTGCCTTGTCCTTCTCCGCTGCCTGTACTGTCTAGCAGCACACCAGGAGCAGTCTCTGGGATAATCTTCCAAGCTGCCATGGGTGGGGAAGCCTTTGGGAAAGCCTAGCCCACTGTGGGGGGGTGGCAGATGCACTGGTGTGTTCTTCTGTGAGAATGATGCCCCTTCATGCCTTCTGGACTTTGCTCTGGCTTCCTCTGTCTGTCCCAGTTAGCTGCATGCTGGGAGGAGACTTTGTGTGGTTGCTGTGGACGGGGCTGTTCTCTGGCTGCTCTGCAGCTGTGGCAGTTGAGCCAGTTTGTTTGCAGCACTCGCGGGAGTACTGAATAGCAGGCTGCTTGTCACCATGAGGGTCTTTGGGGCTGCTTACCCCCCAAGGTGTTAGGAAGCCTGAAGTTCCTCAAAATTCCCGGCCTGCTAGGCTGAGTGCGCTGGGACGATTTCGTCCAGCTGTTGAGCCCTTGTCCCTTTAAGACTTTGCTCCTGCTTTTCTTTTGTCCCAGTGGAGCTGGCTGTGGGGACCCGCTCACAGTCTCTGTCTCGGATTTTACTTTTCCATTTCTCTAATATCCAGTAAACCATGCAATGTGTGTCTGTGCTCCCAGTGCAGATTACTAGGGCTGGTTATTTAGCAGTCCCGTGCTTCCACCCCCTCCCCACTCTGATTCTTTTCCTCCCGCCCGTGCACTGGGGTTGGGGAGTGCTCGGGTCCCGCCGGGTCATGGCTTTGTATCTTACCGGCTTCATGAGATGCTGAGTTCTCACAGATGTAGATGTAGCCTGGCTGTTGTACTGTATCTTCTGGTCTCTCATTTAGGAATAGTTGTATTTGTTGTATTTTCAAAAATATATATGGTTTTGGGAGATTTCCACCACCCTGCTCACGCCACCATCTTGAGCCCCTCCCTCTGTATAGTCCTTTTAAATGAACACTAAACTTCTAAACAAAAAGATGAATCTTTTACAATTGATTCAAAGATATGCAAACAGAAGACCAGTACCATCTATTAGAATATATATTGCCTTCAAATGCTTAAGGGCAGAGGGAT